>VWZK01006742.1:625322-681328 GCA_013396935.1 Baryphthengus martii
GGCCGCAGCCCGGCTCACACGCCGCCCCGTAGCTGCTGGCAGCACATGCCCGGGCCGCGGCCGCTCCGCGGGGCGTGCTCTTCAACTGCGCTTCCAGCCAGCCGGGGTCCCTGGCACTGAGGGGAGGGCAACCTCCGTGGTATCCCCTCCTCCTCCTCCCTTCAGAACGCTCATTCTCCTCGAATACGTCTGCGATACCAAATAT
The DNA here is from genome assembly GCA_013396935.1 of Baryphthengus martii. NCBI lineage: Eukaryota > Metazoa > Chordata > Aves > Coraciiformes > Momotidae > Baryphthengus > Baryphthengus martii. Next base: position 625,528 of record VWZK01006742.1, read on the forward strand.
AGACTTTGAGAGCGAGGCACGAACAATGATTGAAAGCTTTTTGAACTAAAGCTTCTACTCCTTATGGATGCGCATACGTCTCTCTAAAGCGGACAGCTGTAAACTCAATTTTCCTTATGTGGCTGCTCCCTCACGTTGTTCTTCGCCGTCCTGTTAAGAGCTGCAGTTTTAACAGAGTGTGTTGTTCGTGATAGGGGAACTCCTGGCAAGTTTTTCTCTCTTTTAAGCACTAAGCTGTGCTGTGGAGAAGCATGAATGTTTTTTCCTCGAACTGGCACAAAGCATTTGCCTACATCTGGAAGATTGCTATTGAATATCTTGAGCTTTCATATTCAGAAAGGATTAGATTAGTGAATGCAAATGTGGACGCATAACTAATCTCTAGGCTCAGTATCGTCAAGTAGCTAAGACTTCATGGGATGTGGTTTTTCTGTACTTCGTAACTGCTGTTGTAAAATGTAGGACAAATATTCAAAGAAAACTTTGAAAATAGTAGGCTGAGTCATTCTGTGAAAAGAAATATCTAAGCCGGTATGCTAATAAATCACCTTCTTGGTTACTAACATGATCTCTACAGTTGTGGGACTGGTCTGAAAAAGTAACACCTTTTATATTAAGCTTGCTCTGTGTGAGAAAAGGAAGCTCTTAACAATTGGACTCCTTAAGGTTTTTGTTGTTTGAGTGTTTTTTTCTAGGAGTCCAGATGGAGTTTGAATTGCAATGAAATACTTGCACCTTTGTGACTCTTGAACGTGGTTAAACATGAATATTTGGTGCAGTGAATTTGTTGCTGACTTGTAGCTTTCTTCTTCACACTGTTTAACTATTTTGACTTAGACCTTCATTTTATGTGTATAAAGAAAGTTACCAGCTTAAATATTTCTCTTTACATGCGCCTTGTTACTGCTAGATAAGAGATCCTAAAACCTCCTGAATCACTAATAGTTAAACCATTTTAAAAGCTATTTTAAGTATCTTACAAATACCTGAAAACCATGTCTAGGTTAAAATCCCGCAGTTTTGAAATGCCTTTGCAATTTTAACAGTATTATTTGGAGACTCTTGGTTAGGCTGGATATTTGTGTGTCTTCTAAAACACTGCAATAAGATGACCCAAGTTCTTCAGAAAGTTGGGTAATTATATGTTTTTGTGGTTTTCCAAGCTCCTGTTTCGCTTTGTCTCTTAATTAATTTAGCTTTAAAGCTAAGGCTTTGTCTGTGGGACTCAGGCTGGGTGGATGAGAACATTTCAGGGATCTGTCAAAATATAATGCCCAACAGCAAACCTGTGACCAGTTTAAAGTAGTATGTGAATTTTGAAAGCCAACAGTCATCTTACTAGCCTTTCAGACTTAATTAAAACCTGGTTTTATGCATTTTAAAGGCAAGTGGAAAGGATGTAGACGGCTGTATTCAAAAAGTAAGATGTAAGTGAAATGAAGAGTGTGAGTGTCAGACCAAAGCTTACTGTCCAGAATGATTCTAGATGAGGAGACCTATGGAATGACAGTCCTAGAAAATTGAGACACAAATGGAAATGCGGCAGCTTAGTTGCAGTACATGTTTTATGACCTAAATTTTTGCACTAGTCTCTGTAGTTGTGTGTGTGCTGATATTGGGGGTGGGGCACTAAAATGACATCTGATGGTGTTCGCTTTTTTTGTTGATGGCAAGTTGCAAGTGCTCAGAAGTTGAGAAATTTCTTTGAAATCTTGATAAGATTTCGTTAAGTGGCTGTAGCCACACTGTAACTGATGATCCTTTGTCAAACTTAAAAAGTCTCTCTGCCGGTACCTAAAATTGTGAGTTAAATGAAAAATTTGAAACTTGTTTTGAAACTGCTTTCCTGGCCGCCTCTACTTTTGAGTATTTGCTCCCACTAGCTTTCCAGTTTCTGTATCCATCGACACTTGCTAACTAATTGTGTATCGAATTAGGCTGCAGTTTTCTTGAAAAAGAGAGCTTGATACAAAGAGCTGAAAAATGAGGCTCAATGCATACACTGAATGCCATCCAGTATGCTGAAATGGTTTTCTGCCTGTCACTCTCCTCTCAGTCTCAAATGAGAATGTGAAAACACAGAAGACATTTAACTTGGATTCTAATTAAGAGGGTTAAATTGAAAAAAAAATGGTTCTAGGAAGATTTATAGTCTTAAGTAGTACCATAATTCAATACGCAGCGTCTAGCCTGATGATGTGATCTCTACATAAAATGGTACTGTCAACTGAAGGGCAGTGTTTTTTCATTATATGCATTATATACAAAGAATGTGTGTGAACTATTTTATACGTAATTGGTGTAGAAAGTATTAGACATGATGTTATCGTAGAAAAGAGTGCTGGTCATGTTTTTGGTTGAAAATATCTTTACTTCATGTCTCTAGTCAGTGCTACTCCTCTAGGTGGGTCACTAGTTCTGTTGAGCTTTGGCTTATTGATACTGCTCTTGGGATGTGTAAGAGCAAAGCTTAGTGAGAAGCTGTTAAACAGCATCAACTGCACTGCAGCTGAAATAAGACAGGCTGTAGGCTGACTACGTGCACAGAGGAGAAGGACTGCGTAGACCAGTGGTTATTATTTATTTTTAAATTTATTTTATTTAGGACTCCATAAAGGACCCTTTTCCCCAACAGCTATCAGAGCGGGATAATGAAAACTCTCACTTAAGAAGTCCAGAGTTTCTTTTTAACTGAAGGATGCTCTGTTTAAAAATAAACAGAAAACTTATTAGGGTAAAATATTCTGAACTCATCTTTCTTGGTGGTCTTTGGATGGAAATGACCTACCTACATCTCCTCAAAAAGCATGAAGGCTCCCTGTTGATGGCTGTGGAGTTTCTCATTGTAGCCTGAAATAGATTCATGCTGAAAGACCTTTCATGAACATATATCAATGATCAAAAACTGATTATCTTCATACATGTCGTGGGTTTACTTGTTCAGCTCTAGTGCGTGCAATTGTGTTGTTGTATTAAGGTTGTTTTTCCTTATGCTCAATATCAAGAGTAGTTCTGGGTTTTATTTTATGGAGGATATGATACACTTGGAAAAGAGCAAGGAAAAATTATTCTGAAGATCTAATATGATCTTTAGTTAACAATTTACACTTAGTGGCTTTCATTTGTTTAGCAGGAATTCCAGAAATGGTTGTGATCCAACAGCTACCTGTGCTTTGAGAGGAGAAACTGGATTAGAGTAGCAAGCACATGCCTGTCAATTTTATCAATTTAATTGCTATAGTTTTGGCATGTTATTTTGGTTGGCTCTCGTCCATGTTAATCTCTTCCATTTGCTCAGCTTGGGTAATAAAGTAGTAGCTACTGAAAGCAGAATTAACTACTTTTCTGTAGCATCTGCCAACTCAGGGAGGTTTTCTGAGGTATTTTCTGCAGACACTTAATTGCAGGGTTCTCCTCTATCTGTGTTCAATTCCTAGTCTGGAAAAAAGAATTCTGCAAAGCGTATGAAGCAATTGTAGCCTCAGCGTCATGGGACTGATGCGCTCGCTCTTGAATGCTCTACTTCTCTGGATTGTTCCACAAAGCAGCATTTAGACAGTTATTTGATAAACAATCTGCATTAGAGTGGAATCTCTCCTAGTAATGCTCTGGCCTTCATCTCCCTCTTCCTGTATCATACATCTCTTCTGTCACGGGCTGGTTCTGGCTGTCTCCTGAAATAGGCTTTGGCCAGTAATTGCATCTCCTCTTAACGAATTGTTGTGTCTGGGGTCATTCCTTCCCTGCTCTGCAGATTTTCTTATTGTTTCTTATTGGAAGTAGTTTCTTACTGAGCTCTTCCTGTCTGCCAGCCTCCTGCTGTCAACTGAATATCTGAATCAAAGTATGTAAACAAATGTCACAACTAAAAGTAGTTAAAAGAAGTTTGTAATAAAATACATGTTAATGTGCACACTGGATTTTAGTTAGTTCTTTAAGACCAAAGGATCAAGTGCTCGGGTTAGGAGATAGTAAAGTTAAGGCATTCTTTTGCAACTGTAATTAATTTCTAATAAACATCATTATGTGATTGTTAAAGCTGATACTCTCCGGAGTATAGAAACCGCATTTTGTCCCAAAGATGTGCTTTGAGATATCGGGGTACGTCGTGGTAGTTACAGGGGAAGTTTTACATGACCTTTTCCATAGCAGATTAGAATCCTAAATGGACATAGCAAGAAATGAAGCAGACATGATAATTGACATTAATAGACATCATGTGGTCATGGAGTTTGGGATTATTTTCTCTTCCTGCTTTAGAGTTACTTTGGGGTGTGATCTACGAAGCACAATAGCAGATTCTCAGAAAAACGTGCTTTTTGTCCTGGCTATCTGATCTGTAGTAATACCAAGCACTTGATTCTGAAACTGAAGACAACTGCTTATTCCACTGAATTTACTCACCTTATGTTTTTCTGTTACTGTATAACGAAGACCACGGGCTTTCCTGTGATATACTTTGTGGAGTTGTTAAAGAATAACATCTGGAGTATACAAATGTTCAGTTTTATTAGTTTATACAAGAAATTATCATCAGATACCTCTCTGTCCTAGGCAGCCTCATGTCCTTTGTCTACCAATTTGCTACATAGTAATGTCATAGATTATGGTTTTTCTTATGGAAATTTCCATCTTGAGAGTTGAAAGATGACAATCATGTATAAAATGGTAGGTAATTGGAAGTATAAAACTTTAATTGAGCCATGCAAAAGAAGCAATTAGGAGTCTTATTGTCTTTGAAGAATGTTCCCACATTCCACACACATGTCTAGGACTCTCTTATTCTTAACATGGTGTTGAGTCTTGCAGTGAGGAAAGCCCCACTCTGTCTTGACTAGGAAACAACCAGTTCGTAGCAGTCTTTCTTTGAAGCAAAATTTTTTTAAGCCTTACCAATCTGGGAAGTAATGTTTTAGTAGAGCTCTGATACACAGGAGTGTTCTAATCCCTGCTTTGGATCTTGAGGGATGCAGGAGCTTCTGATGGAAAAGCTTTTGTAAAATTTTAATGTGGTCTAAACATTGGGTTGTTTGGTTTTTTTTTCCCCCAACTTGTTCTTAGAAATAATGAAACCACTCTGGCTGAGACTTTGTAGAAAAAAACTACAGAAAAATGCTTACTATAGCAATACATCCATGCAAAGCTGCAAGCAACTGAGGATAGTTTTTTAGGAAGTATTGGGGCTGACTGTGTGCAGGTAGTGCTGCACCTGCATGATTTGCAAACAGTATCTTCCAAGTGAAAGCCATGTCTGGCCAGCAGCTGTCTGTGAGGAGTTATAAGACCCCCTGGTGTTCTCCTCCACTTGAAAGGCATGAGTACTTCAGGTGTACATGTACCATGTTGGTATCCAGTGGCCAATCTGAAAAGCTGTTTTGGAGTAACCTTTACCAGCCACTCTTGCTAGTGCCATCACTTCCATCTGCATCAGACGAGGGACAGCGTCAGCTCCCATGGAGAGCTTCCTTGATCCAGAAGCTGTTTAGTTGATAGTGGGCTCTCATGGTTGGTAAACAACTGCTTGATATAAAGTCAAAGGCTTTGGAAAATATCATCTCAACTTCCAGGTGTTCTGAGAACCCCCGACGTAGAGGTACTGGGTTTAGAGCATTGTGTACCTGTGTAATGAGAGATGTGGAAGGGGTGACAAAATCAGTGTTGCCTTATAGATGACTACATGATGCTGCTGTTTGCCTGTGATTGCTTTGCTGAGCGTTGCCAGGATGGAGTAGGGTGACTATATATAGAGTCCTTTCCTCAAGAAATTTTCTAGGTGGTGGTCTGCAATGTTTAAAGGTAGATCTCTTCAGTGCCCTGCGTACACAGGGAAGACAATATAGATGAAACAGTATTATTGTCTTGGTAGTTTGATAACTTCAACTGGTAAATTTGGCTGTTGTGGTCAAGTCAGTGCTCTTGAAAAACTTAGTGCCTTGGGACATGGGTGAGCAATGAATGAAGGTGCCTGGGTTTAAACTGAAGTAATGCCAATGTGACAAGAATGATAGCGGAATATTTGCATAAATTGGCTCAGCGTAGCTGGTGACTTAAAACTATACTAGCATTGCATGGGTTTGGGGGAAGTATGTAAGTCCAGAACATCTTAAGGAATGTGGCAATTCCAGCGTAAGTACAGGAGTTGAAGGTACTGTCTTTCATAACAGTTGTTGCATCTTGAAACAAAATATACCTTTTCATAATGAGACTGGTTTGGATACGTGTTGTGGTGGGCTTTACTGTGACTCTTCTCTACTTATAGAAGACTGACAAAAGGAAAATCTGGAAGTTTAGGGAAAAATCTGCTCTGGAAGTGCTTCACCAGTGACTAGGATTAATATATAGGCAAAGCAGTTTAATACAAATGCAAGTGTAAACTATGTTAGAGCAAAGTTGAATTCGACTTTTAGGTGTCCAGCTTGGCATCTAGATGGAGCTTTGGAAAGCTTAAACAACACTGTTCTTCTAAGAGTGAACCACATCTAAGAGGTTTTGAATGTAGTGTGGATATCTTCAAGGTAGCTTTCAAATACTATTTGAATAAATCTAACTTGCTATTCGATTCTTTCCTCCTCTGCTGAATTCTACATGGACTCTGCTGTTTTATGTGAACCAGTTTGGTGAATTTGCCAGTTATGACTGTGGCAGAAGTTAAATGGCACTCCTACGTATGGTCTGAAAGCAGTTTTCATATGCTACAGACTAGTGGGTTCATTTGTGGTGAGACTTTTTAAAATTGTTTTCTTAGGGTGCTTTTTTGACAATATTAATTTCCTTTGTGTGTTGTGACTGAGTAGTTCTGACACCAGGCATTTTAAGAAATATAATTAAACTTTCACTTTTTTCCTTACCATTCCCTTAACCTGTGGTATTCTTTTCTGCTGCTTAGTTTGTTTGTTTGAAGAATTTCGATGGGTGCAAAGATACAGAGGCAGAAGATGCTTGAGGTGCTGGAGAAGAGAGCAAACTGCAATAGGCATAGAAAAGGCCATTCATAAGACCAGGAATATAGAATTTGCATTAAAGGAGGAAACTAAAGGTTTTCCTCCTTTAGCTAGGTAAAAGGAAAGTCAAGAAGAGATAACACTGTATGTATGAAAACATCCTGTAAAGAAGTGGGAAAGGGATAAATACCAAGGAGGAAACTAAACTGAAGAACAACATTGCCACAAGAGTAAATGGATACGAACTCCTCCTGTATATGCTTTGAAATGGTATCAACTTTCAGCATAGTTACTACAGGAGCGAGTTTGCAGGATAGAGTTCCAGTGCCTTGAATCCCTTCGGGATGGAGAGGGATCCCTCAGTGAAAGGGATTGTGGGGGTGCCTTTAATAGAAGACTGTGAATGCCATAGCACAGAAGGTGAATGCTTTGCTCCTCTTCCCTCTGCACAAGCAGTTCATTTCTCTCTCCTGACATAGTCTTGCTTGAACTCCCTAGGTTGGTTTTTTTAATCGATTCTTTAACAAAAACAAGCAAACACAACCTGACTCCAAAACAAAGGAAAAAAACAAGCAAACAAGAAAAGCCAACAGTGCTCTGTGTGAACACCGCAGGAGTTCAGAGATAGGAGTTCAGAGCTTCAAGCTACACCTGCCATTAGGTAAATCTCTTAAGTGGTGTGTTGAAGCGGAACACTTTGTAATCTAGTAACGTGTGTATACAGATTCATAAATTCTAATAACAATTAGCAACAATAGCTATTTTGAAAATGTTGGCTGTGGGGGAGGAGAAGAAATGTGCCTTATAGTCACTTGAGAGAAATGAAAATATAAATACTGAATTATTAAAAGCTTCAAGTTAAGGTATTGTAAATAGTCATTCTAGATCTGAAACCAACAATTTATTAGACCTGATAAAACTTTTTCTCCAGCAAACACAGTCCAAAGTCCTTAAGACGTAACTCTAAACATTTATTTCTTCCTTAAAGCCGTCTATAAATGATGCTTTGAGCGTAGATTGTTAGTCTTCAATGGAAGCTCTCCTATAGATTAGATTCTTGCCTTGGTTGCCAAGGATGTGACTGTGGCTTGTGAAGGTACTGTGTACTCATTTTGAAAATGCTTGTCTTGTGAATAATACTTTGCTTAAGCTGCTCGGTTAGTTTTGATCTTAAACTAATTCCTAAAAGACTGAAATGGCTCTCTCTCTTCTAAAGTGTGTGCAAACTGTGTATGTAGTAGGACTTGTGCTTGCTTTAAAGTAGTAGTAGGAGTTCAACTTGTTTACCTGTCCTCCAGTATAGATACTAAGGCTACAGGCTGGTTAATTCTTTCATTAATCACATACCTTAAACCTTAGTTGAATTCAGCTCTCCAGTGTGTGGTTGCTGATATTAGTATTCAGAAGCTTAATACCATTTTTAGTTTTGTGTGTTCTGTGGCCTGTGTCTCGCAATCTTGAAGAGCATGTCTGCATTCCAGACGGGCGACATCTTAAATTAGATCTTTGTTTGGGATGCTTAGGGAAAAATCATAGTGCTTGTTGTCAAGGAAGGTCTTGAACATGACCTGAAGAATTTTCTAAAACAATTTATTCTTTGTTGTGGTGAAAATCTTAGAAGCATTATTAGGTTGCAGGCTAAAGTTGCTACCTTTATGCACAAAACCACAGTGATGGTAGCTTTCCTCAAAGTACAAATCTTTAACTTTGACCTGAAGTTGATTTAAGTGATAATGAGTTGTTTCAAAACTATTCAGTTGGATTTCTGATACTGTTTACCAGTTAGTGCCTAAACAAGGCAGCTCTTGCTTGTAAACAAGTAAGTTTCTCTGCCTGCCTGGACAAGAAACTTCAGAGTTACTATGATTCGTTCTGGAATGTGAATTTTAAGCTGCTCATCACTATTTTGTCTGCCTCAAATCTTAAACCATTTGCTTACCGACACTGCCAATGGAGAACTACAGTAAAAAAGAAATATTAACTAATCAGCCTGTTTACTAGGACTTGCAAACTCCAGAAATGAGAAACAAAATTCAGTGCAGGATTTTGAGTTGTACTGTGAATACAAGGAAGCTTGAAACAGTCTGAGTCATTGTTCCAGGCAGCTGTTTGTATTAGTTTTCTCTTACAAGTCTTTAGCTACTACTGAAGTTTGAAGAAATGGAGATGTTTGAGCATGAAAACCAGAAAAGTGAATCTCAGAGTGACTTGTAGAAAACTGAAGACACGTAGGATGAACTTGCATGCCATGCCACACTGGCTGTTTGGCGTAAGGTGGTCCTTGCAAACATTTTGACCGTGAGAGGAGTTTGAATGGGAGTTGATAGCTTCTTAAAAACACACAGTTGTCATCCAGTCTTGCAAAGCACTGAAAAGAAGAGACATCTCACTAGTCTTAGGGCAGCTGGGATTGCTTGTTTCGCAGCTACCTTGTGGTGATTCTATTATATCTTTTCCACAAGTAGTGGTGGTATCCAAGCTTGCTTTGAAACCAGTGTCTCAAGCATACTGTGATTTTTTTTTTTTGTTTTTTTTTTAAATTGTCTCCACCTTCTTTTTTTTTTCCATCCAGTTGATTTTATCCTGAGTAAAAACTGATTAGATAGAACTATTCTTGACAACCATATTGACTTTCGTCTTTGCTTTTGATGAGCTCCTTTTGTAGGTGCTTACAAATACACTGGTTTTAATAACTTACTTCAATACATGCCCAAGAATTCTGACTGGTTTTGAATTTGTTTGGCTCTCCTTTTGACTGGCACTTTATCTTCTCCTTCATGAACTTGTGAAGTTCAGGAATGGTTCTTTTTAACTAGGATGAAGACTTTTGTTTACACACATTGTTACCTGCTGTCTGTGCATCAAGCTACTCCTTGTGACAGAGAGAAAACAGCTCTATTACCTTAATGGTCTGAAGTGAACTGATTCAAAAGTACGTCTTAGAATTCAAAAGACGTACTAAAAGGAGTGCAAAAGAAAAGGTGTAGATGCAAGCAATCCTGAAATGTTTGAAGATGTGTCGTGATTTCTTTTAGCTTGTCACTGTTATTAGAAATGATTAATTTTTTTCTGAAAACTCAACAAACATGGCAGTGTGTACCTACTTCTCTGTTCAGTTTTGTTTACCTCTTAATGTACCTGTTCTTCCCTCTTGTTTTGTGTACCTCTAGACCCTCTTCCTATTTGTAGGATGAGATACAGTTAGCAGAGTAGAACTTACTTGCTCTGTTGTCCCCGTGTAGTTACCCTTCTTTTTAAAATCCTATTCTTCCTGTCACATCATATATTCATACTGTAATATTTAATTGAATTAATCTTGGATCACTGAAGAATCTTTTGATACTGATCTCTAGATACCTTTCCTTTCACTTCTTTGTATCAGAGTATCTTACATCTGTAAACTTACGATGATCTTTATTTAGCTGCCAGCTCATGCATTCCTTTGGATTGGGGTGGAAAATGTTCAATCTATCTGCAACATCCCTATCCTACAGCCTGTGGCTGCATGAGTAATGCTACTGTGTAACTTTAATATGTGGTCTGCCAGGAGATCTTAAAGCTCTTAGCAGCTTTCAGAAAGAAAAAAAAATCTTGTCTCTGTCACTGTCTTCTCTTTGGTTCCATTGCTATTTGAAATCCTTTCAGCTTGGGGTGGAAGAGTTAGCTCTTATTGCTGTCGTCAGATTGCTTGCTATGTATGAAACTTTCCACCTTTTGGGGTTTTTTTTCCCCTCTAAAACTGGAAGTAGGCTTTGCTAGTCTTGATTGCCTTCTCTGCAACAAAGTTGTGCCGAGCATGCTCTGAAGACTTAATGGTGATTTATCTCCAGCCACTTAGAGTAGGCATCCTTGTAACCATCTCTTCCCAGCTTTTTCATCTTTTTTCCATATTTTTTTTTCATCTTTTTTTTCATCTTATCCCATGACTGATTACATGAGTGGTTATTTTGGTGGTGTTTGTGTTGGATTTTTTTTCTGAGAGAACGTTCTTAAATAAACAGAAATCAAATGACACAGTAAAACATCACTTCTTTTTTTTTCTGTGCCTGCCCTTCTTAAACTATGTTAGTATTCTTCTCCTACCAAGTCTAACATTGATTCAGCTTCTGGTGTCTTATTTCTTGTCCACTGCTTTCAGTGTTCTTGGCTCTTTAGCAGACAGCTCAGCAGACTGAAAAGTCATGCCCTTTTACTGCATTATTCTGTGACACAATTGCAGTTTCTTGTACTTCTCTCCCAGCCCCTCAGTTCCCATACTTTGCACAGGATACACTATGTACATTTTAATTTGTCTTTGTATCATTCAAAGCTATCTAAAAATCTAAGTAATTAGTAATGTTGCTCTTACAGAAGGTAGGTTGAGGTAAAGCTCTTGCTTGTGAACATAGCAATGCACTGTACACAGCGTAGTAGTAGATTCCTTGTCAGAATGTGTTCCTGTCTGTCCCTTAGCTGATGAATGTTGATAAAATCCTACCTAAACATCTGATTCCTGGAACATTGTTCTTGAAATTCCACTTCTTTATTCAGATGCCTCCATTTCTTTTAAAAGTCATGTTTGGGGGACTGTTGGTGAGCTTGTAGAGACATCTAAGGAATAGTTTGTGGTTCTTACTATGTAGTGTCACTCTTGCTCTTGGAGTGGATGAACTGTGTCCATTCTGGATGTTTTTTTTTCAGATCTACTAGAGGTGCTGTGTTAATGACTTACAGGATCTGGCAGTAGTTCTACTGTATTGTGAAAGCTGTGGGAGAGGTTATCAAGGATATTAAGGAACTCAGTAAGTTCAGACTGGGGATGAACAGAAACTTTATAGCCAGGTTTGGTGACAACTTCAAGATAAAAGTGCAGGCAGAAGGTTTACAAGGTTAATGATGTCTTTTCCTATTGTATACACTGTTGAGGGTTAGCTGTAATGGTAGGTAAGGAAGAAAGAGGGTAGCTTCTGCTGGCTTATTGAAGTGATTAGTCACTGGTGTCTTCTGGCATGATTCAACGTGGCGAAGCCGATGCAGCGGCTCGCTACCGCAGCAAGGATGGTGTCCTTGTCCTCTAGAGCCTCTTGAGTAAGGAAAGGGCAGGAATATTCTGCTTGCCACATGGCTAGATATGGGAGCTGAACAGACCCAAAACTGGCCTGGTCAGGAAGCTGGTAACTTGTGACAAATTCAGCTTTTCCAGCCAACTTGTGGAATAGTTTTATGTAAATCCAGAAGCAGTGGGAGGGAGGGAGTAGAACTACTGCAGGCAGTGCGGAGAGATCAGCAGCTGCTGCTACTGTGTTGTGCTGCAGCTTGTGCTGCTCTGGAGCCACAGCTTTAGACCTGGCCTTCGAAAAGGTAGTTATTCTTTATTTGCTGACAAAGGAATGTTGGCTAGGGGCCTGAAAAATTTCTCTTTTAAATGGCAGTTTAAGCCAGATGTATGTGACCAGCTCTCCAATTCTTGTTTTCACTGTGATGATAATGTGGTTGTCGAAATTTTGTTGTGGTGTTTTTTTTTTTAAATTTCTGTATTAACAAAAGACTTAATTATTTTTACTTAAGTGATATAGGAGACAATAATATAGAGTGCTTTTATTGGTACAACACCCCTTTTAGTAAAGCTTATCAGTATAATTATGCCAGTAAGCTTCACCTTATGTCTGGCTGTTGGATCAGTTCTGTAGTAAACATTGGGATGGAAAATATCTTTTGCCTCTAACATTTTCATTCTCTGGCATCTGAAGTATGATATTCAAATAATTACTTGATTTTTTTGAAAATAGGCATGTTACTTGAAATAACCTAAAGGACAGATGTGTATGTGTGCAGTAACTGAAAAGAATGTTTTTTCCCCTGATAACTAGGTTATTTAGTACATGTGAAAATATCACAAAAGTACATCTCTGTTCCCTTCCCCATTTCCTCTTATCCACCATTTGAATCAGCTGAGGGCAGATGGTTATGCTAATAGTCAAACTCAGAGTCTAGTGTTGGGTATTGGAAGAGCTTCACTCATACTGCTGTGAGAAAACTCTAAGCTTGCATGGTTTCCTAGACTGATTCTGATTTAAAAATCAGAGGGGATGGTGGAGTTGTGTATGTACGTGGTTTCTCTCGCCTCCAAATCGTTCACCTAGCGAGATGGTTAACTGAGTATATTTTTCTAAATACTGCCATCAGCTGGCTTATTCCCCCTGCTTTTTAAAGAGCTTTTTGGCAGTTAACTTCATAGTAAACTTAGAAATGTCAGTTGAACAGTTGTTCACATCCATAGGAAGGGTTGTTTTTTGTCCTTCAAATGTTTGAGAATTGCTAGAGTTCCCAGCTCTCAGCCTAACCATGGGCAGTAGGGGTGCAGTGGAGCTGCAGTTGCTTGATTGTGGTCTAGGGAGAGGGGCAATTAATTAACTCTTTAAAGCAAATGAGAGAAAACATTCTCTGTGGAACCCTATGTCTGTCTTTCACATGCTCCTACAACCAGAGACTGAACTTGAAATATGACAAATATGAGTGCAGAAATACAAGGAGTATAATATAATAGGAAATACCATGATTTCGTAGTGGTGAAATTAAGAAGAATGTATGGTCCAGGATCTTGTTGTTGGGCCAGTCCAGTATGAATATAACACAGAAATACAGCCTGTGGTTTGCAGTAAACACTTCTAAGGAACTTTCTATAGGTTTTTATGTTGCAGTATTTGGAAGCTTTTCGGTATGTGTTGACCATATGTGTTACTGCATATTCCTGTTCTCCATCTGCAGGAGCTTCTTTTCCCTGCCCCCCCCTCTTCTTTTTCTTCTCTTGAAAGCCTTGAAGTTCTGAGGGAAAGTGCCCTGCATGGTGGCAAAGATATGAGCAGAACTGAAGGTATCTGCTCAGTGGATTTCTGAGGAAATGGCTTCAGTAAATACTGCAGAAGTTTTCCTTTCTTTTATGTGGGGTATTCAGATGATAGTTCTACCTTAGAACTCTCTAGACAGTTATACTTAGTACCAAGTCCCACTGCAATCTCTGAGTCAGTATTGCTGAATAATTATTCTGTTATAAAAAAATAAACAATGCTGTGATGTTTTTGTAAAAGCTTTTTATTTCAGGCGAGAAATATTAAAAGCATGTCTCATGTTACAGTGAAGGGTGGAAGAAAGGGACTAAAAATCATTTAGTCTTAAGTAAGACTGTGGAAGTAGAGTAGCAGAAATACAGATGGATTGATCTTCCACTCATTAGATTATCTCTACCTGTAGGAATAAATAAAATGCTAATGCAGAGAGAGAATTTACTCTGCAAATTCTCAGCTTCAGGCATTACAAAAAAAATCTTGTAACCTTTCAGGTGTTTGTGCTCTATTAAAAATTGCAGAAAACAGCACTGGGGATTTGGATTTTGCCTTCCTCTATGACCTGGGGAGAGTGCACACTGAGAATGTTCACTTGCAAAATAACTTTCAGATGAATCTTCAAAAAAAAAGCTTTCATGAATGAACACCCACGTGGAAATGCACATTCAGCTACTTATTAGTGGACTCTTCTCCTCCCCTGATCCTGCTCTATATTAAGATGCCTCCTGCTGGGAAACTGCTCTGTCTGTGAGCCAACTAACTTCTAGATCATGAGCTGTAAGAAGCTGAGGTTTGCCTGGAGGGAGTGTCCTAAGTCTTGACGTAGTCCTGAGCTACGGTCCAGCAAACGTACTCCCTAAGGCTTGTCTGCAACTGCCTTTGCCGTGCCAGGGCAATTGTTGTCTGGTGTCTTTCTGTCTTCTCGCTCCTTGCAAGGGTTGTTGCAGAAGCAGTATGAGAGGCACACATTGGGCATCTGACCAAGGGAGAAAGAATACAATTGACAGGAATGTCAAGAACAGATGGTGCTTAGCACAGCAGTGACTCCAGTTCAGCTTCCGAGGAGGAGCAGGTCTCAAAGTCCCCGATCTGAGAAGCTGGGCTGTAGCATATAGGCTTTCTCCTCTGTGACCCATCAGTATGACAGGACATCTTAAGCATAAAAGTAACTGAGGCTTCTGCAAATGAGGCTTCTTATTCAAATCTAATTTTGGATCCCTCAGTCACTCCCTTAAGCAGGACTAGAGATTTTATGTCGTCTCTTGTTCGTGTAGTACCATTGTCACATCAGCAGCCGAATTTGTCACTGATTTTACAATGAAAGAATGACCAGTATATATTCATAACTCCTGCACGTTGGGCAAGTGATCTCCTGTGCAGATCAGGGTTGACATGCAGAGACTGAGTGAGACTTTTAAGTCAAGCTGAAAGTCATCTGTTCTTGTCCATCCAAAGGGAGAACTGCTTTGCAACTACTGGATAAGACTGCGGCAGCTTAATAGTAGCCAGAAAAGATGCCCTTTTATCAGAAAAACAAGTAAGACTGAAACTAGAAAATAAATAGGTAATAAAGTAGAAACATCCTAATGGAGATTAGGTTGTTTTTATTTGATTAATTGTATTTGCAGCATCCTGTTCAGATCCTGCTAGAGCTTCCAAGCTATTTATATGGATGTTAAACAGTGCTCACAGGTGGTTATCCCATGCTTCTCAATATTTTCAATTCTAACTTGCAAGTGTCAGTTTGGGAACCAGTTGCTTTGTGATCCTTCCTCTGAGTTGGAAGACAATATAGGCAATACGGCAACTTCACCGTTACTGCCTTGCTATTGTGATACATTAAACTTGTATAGTTGTTGATAACCGGGCAAGAGTGTGTTAAGCAATGATGCGCTCTACTAAGTTAACTTCTTTTTGGCTCTAAATGGTTGGTTTGTATTTTAGCCACTGTTTGAGGTGTTCCTGTGCTGCTTTCTACCCGTATTATACTTGTGTATGAAGTCACATTGTTAAAGCTACAGACTCAATGGGAAGTAGTGATTCAGAATGAGAACAGTAGCTTTTCTGGGTACATAGTAGTTTGGACTTGTAGTAATGTCTGGGTACTTGATGAGGGTTTTTAGTCAGGGGGGAATGGACTTGGTCTGGAGGTGATTCACAGCTGTTGGACCACTATCTTCTTTGGAGCAGCAACTGGAATGTATTTAATGAAAGAGGCAGGGGTCTAAAACTAGAAGTTAGTTTGGTCCCGTTCTGTAGGCTGACTGCTGTAGTTTTTGTAGTGCTGGGGAAAGACATGACAGTGCGGTGTCTTGAATGGTTACTGGTCAGGACAGTAGCCAATCTTATTTTCTGGTGATTTGGCACACCACTTCAGGTGCAGTTCTTGTTGTGTACTGTCCCATGGAAAAAGTTGAGATCGAAGAAAAGGACTCCAATACTGCACAGAGGGACTGCATGTATTGTAGGAGCAACCTAACCTTAACTTCCTAAAGGCCAGATTTCTTGGTATGTCATCTAAGCGTTCTTACAATACTGCTTTTAGTTTTCTTAGTATCTCCTCCCCTCTCTGCTTCATGTTTGAGTATTTTAAAAAGCCAACAACAAAACAAAGGCAAAAAATCCCACCAACTCACTGTATCACAGCATCATCAAATCAATTTTGTACAGACAGCAGCTGTTTATTCTATTGCAGAAGTTAGAGGATGATAAAATGTTAGTATATTATGGGGTTATATAAAGATTTCTCTGTCCCAATCTACCCTTTTTAACATCTTCTATACAGGCTGTTGATTAGTCAGTACCCCTTTCCCCTTGGGATCATCTCATACAGGTTGCTTCCCACCGGCATTGCCCAAGTGTCTGCCTATTCCTCTCCCTATCAATTTGCTCACATGGCTTCCTGAGCTTTCACCAGGTTTCCTGGCTCCTGCTGTTTTCTCTTCTGGTCCTGACCTTTATAGGAACATAAATGCAACAAATTATTTTCTTTTTTCCTTTTGCTTCCTCTCAGTTGGACGCGGTCTTCTGTATTCCTGTGGAAATTTTATTTCATGTTGCTTTGTGCTTCAGTGGGTAAAGGATTCTGTTTTGTTTGGTTTCTTTTTAAGAACTTGCTTAGTAGGTAGAAGAGACTGTCTGTGTCCTAGAGCAGCCACTTGAAAGGGAGGTCCAGCTCTGGTTCTGTAAAATGGCACTAAAGAAGCTGTGCTGGGCGGACCGCTCTGTGGTAGTGACAAATAGTTTGTGCAGTGCTAGATGATTGGTTTTGAGCAAATCTAGCAAAAATGGATTTTGAGGTTTTTAGCTTCCTAATATAAAGTTCTTCAATGATCAGCAGGTATTTCAAAGTTCTTTTTGTTTTCTTTTTTCTCCACTCTTTGGAAGTTTAATGTATCACCAAGTTTCTATGCATTATTACAGGGTCGAAAGGGTGCCTATCAGATAGAGGGGTTAACCTTGACCAAGTTCCAGGTACCTGCTGTAAAGAATGGAGGGCCAAACTGTTGGGGGGCAGGGGGGAAGCTGACTTACCTGAGCAGATCTGAAGAATGTGTGCATATACATCTAAACTCTGGCAAATGGCAAGTAAATTTAAGTTAATTTGGGCTGTTTTGCATGTGGTTGCTACAGACATGCCACATTAAAACCATGCCAGCCTAGTGGATCGTGTTTTCATAAATAAAGTGTTGTATTTATGATGCTTTGTGAAGTATCCTAAAGAGAATGGAACTGATTAGATTACTCATCTACTGCCTCTTTCGAAAATACAGTGAACAGTGGACTGGACAGAGATGAGATTGGAGAAATATTCCTTTAAAGAGCTTGAGTTGGTCAAGCCTGACACTACCTAAGTTTCAAACTGGCTTCTTCTGAACATAACTAGAGTTCACATCATATTTCAATAGTTTGCTTTTAGAAAAACAAGATTGCTTAAATAACTCTTCAGTACAGATGTCCTTTTGCATCAAGGAACAACAATGCGTTTGGTCTTTGGTCTTATTTAATTGGAAAGGTTCCTTAAATAAAACAACATAATGTTTTTATTTACAGCACTTGAAGAATCGGAAAGTGACATTTATGTGCGATTCATGAAGTCACACAAGTGTTACGACATTGTTCCAACGAGCTCTAAGCTTGTTGTTTTCGACACTACGCTACAGGTGAGTATTCTCCTTTCAGCCTGCCTTTTCTTGCGCGTCTTTTTTTTTTTTTTTTTTGAATGAGTATTTTCTGAGTGTTAAATGAAATTTGATCTCTTGAAGAGAAATTCTCCCATAATGCTTTGCTTTGACTGTACAAACCCATATTGTTTCAACTGTACCTTTCATGTTATACTAGAGGAGGAGCTGGGGGAAGACTTCTAGCAGAGCAGAAAGAGAGGATAGAATATGTCTTACAGTTGGTATCACTATCTAAAAAGCTTTCAGACAAGCCCAAGCTTATATTGACTTTGTCATGGCTATGAGAATTTACGTAAAGACATTTTATGTAAAAATCCCTGTGCAGTAGCTAAAGAGTATCCAGGTGGTTTGAGTGTCTGTTCCTACTATATTGCTAAGATAGTTTAGGACTAAAATGAATAGCTTAATTAGGGAAACTATTACAGTCTCCAGAAAATTTTTGTTTTCAGTTTCTCATTTTGCTTTTAATCAGTAAATCATCTGCTAGACTCTTGGCTTTGTCTGAAGAGTTTCTTTGCCAGAAGAAGGCATTAGCTGCCTGCTATAGAAACAGACTAATCTGTTCTGCAGTGTGGGAGAAAGCTGTGCCTTTCTTTTTGTTTCGTGGATTTTGCAGTTGGTGTTTCTTGGATTGCTTTGGTTTTCATTTGTTTCGATGTGTTTTTCCTTTGAAGATGCTCCAATTCTGGCTTAACTAAGCTCATTAGATAATTTTGGTCTGGAATGTACCGCTCAATTAAACTTCAGCTTTCCACAGTCAGAGGCAGCCATGTAATAGATACTTAGTCCCAAAATGTTCACAGAACCATCTTGCGTGTCAGATAATCGTATTTAATGCTAGATGGAGTGCTGTCATCTAAAAGGTAGAAAGCCTACATTGCACATCAAGAGAAAGTGATGGGCTGGATCAAGAGCAGTGTACAACTATTAGTCCATTTGTACAATGACCAACAACATCCTTCTGGAGTTCTGCAGCGTGACTACAAGCACTGGAGCTTCGGTTGCTGCTCAGTACAAAAAAAAAAAAAAGAAGCTTCAACTTCAACACTGGACTTTTTCAACTATCCAGGCATCTTGCTGGTGAGGGAGTTTCCTTCATCTTTGCCTTTCTTTATCATAGACCCCAAAGATATCTAGTTCCAATCCCCTGCCACAGGCAGGGACACCTTCCACTAGACCAGATTGCTCAGAGCCTCATCCAACTTGGCCTGAAATACTTCCAAGGTTGAGGCTTCCACGATTTCTCTGGGCAACCCGTTCCAGCGTCTCACCATGCTCAAGAGTGAAGAACTTCTTCCTAATGTCTAATCTGAACCTACCCTGCTCTAGTTTAAAACCATTGCCCCTTGTTGTATCACCACAGGCCCTTATGAAAAGACCCTCCCCAGCTTTCCTGTAGGCCCCTGGAGGCTGCTATAAGGTCATCTCGAAACCTTCTCTACTCTAGGCTGAACAGACCCAGCTCCCTCAGGCTGTCCCCATAGGAAACCTGCTCCAGCCCTCTGACCATCTTTTGTGGCCTCCTCTGGACGCTCTCTGACAGATCCATGTCCTTCTTGTGTTGGGGGCTCCAGAGCTGGATGCAGTGCTCCAGATGGGGTCTCACCAGAGCAGAGTAGAGGGGCAGAGTCACTTCCCTTGACCTGCTTTGTTTAATGCAGCCCCAGGTTGGGGCTTTTTGGGCTGAGAGAGCACATTGCCCACTCGTGGTCAGCACTTCATCAGCCAGCACCTTTAGACTCTGAGCACACTGAGGCTTCAATGCAGAGTTCTTAAAGGTAAGTGCCCTGTGCAGTACTGTTAAAGCTTGAGCAGGACTATGGCACACAGGCAGAATCTTAACCAAAGGACTTCGTGCTGACAGCTGATAGGCTAGTTGAGAGCAACTCCAAGCTTAACAGTTGGTCACCAGTGTCTTGCGTCAGATTGTTTCCTCTTTACCCAGAAAGCCAGACTTCTTCTGGAAACTTACTTTGCTTAAGCACCTTGGTATCAATGGAACAGTCACTTTTGTTTCCCTAGGGTTATTCCATGTGCTTTACTGGACGCTGGATTTTGTAGTGGATTTTTGCCGTTGGGTTGTTGACTGCAGTATCCTGTCTCCCTCTGCTGGTCAGTGAGCACAGCACGCATCACATGGCTTCCTCGCTGGAAAATTATTCATGAGATAGTGTGGAAAGTATTCTAAAACTGTTGTTTGCTGTGGGAAAAGTGGAGGTGTTAACTTTATATAATGTGGCACAAGACATACCACTGAAGCAACGTCTATTCATAAAAGTAATTGTGTAGTCTCAGTGTCTTTGAGGGATAAAGGTTTGTAAGGAATCTTGTTTGAACCCTGAATAAGAGAAGAGATGGTAGTTACATTGGAAACAGAAAGAAGGCCTTAAATAGCCGAAATAGTAGCTGATAAAGAGCAGGAATTGGCTGACAGTCTCCAGTCCTGCTTATCTGTCAGTCAGAAGGCACGAGGGCCTCTCGATTCCGGTGGTTACCAAACCTCCTGCTGCTTCTAGTGCTAGCACACCAGTCTGGTCTTGCATGTCAAGAATACACCTGTGCAGCTGGCACCTCCACTTGGCTGTTATGAAGGCAATAGCGTATCTCATGTGCTTCTGCCAGGCATCAGTTCGTATGGCAAGTGAGAGCTGTGCTGTGCTTCAGCTGGAGAATGTGCGCCTTGGCACCGACTTGAGCAACATCTATGTCCTGAGCCAAGGTCTGCTCACCTGCCTGAGGCCAACTGGCAGAGCTCAGTTTATTTCAGTATAGTTTAGTTTATATTTCCCCCAAAACAGAGTATCTGCATCTAGTCTGCCTACCTGAAACGGTCCCTAGCCTGTCCTGGCCCCTGAGAAGTGGTAGATGTTGTCTGGGAGAGTGCTCACTGGCACAGGTCTCTTGATTGAGACTGACAGTGGACTGTTCTTTCACTCTTTTAGTTTCCTAATACAGATATAGCCTGTGAGTATTTGCTCCTCATTAATATTTATAGAATCATATTGAACTCCACTGAAGTGCTGTGGCTTTCCCCTGCCAGTGACCCGTGAATGCTCCTTGTTCCTGTCTAACTTCAGCCTTTGTTTTTCCAACAGAAGATGCTATCTTTGCTTAGATGCACAGTAAAGAAAATTTTAAAAGTCTGATCTGACCAGGAAAGGAGTCAAGAGACAATTAGATGTTATGAGCTATCCTGTGAAGTTTGGAAATTTGACTTTGTGGATGGTGGGGAAACTGGGCAAGTTGCAACGGTGTGCAGCTCACAGTGGATAAACTGCCTTTCTAACCTCTTGCACATCTGCCAAGGTGCAGAGGACAGGAAAACACACATTTCACGGCCCCTTTGAGGAGTCTAGGAGGGTTGTCCCCTGAAGGGCTACTCTGAGCACTCATTTACTCTTCTTCTTCATTCTAATTATTCAATAAATGGTCTGGATTATCTGTATAATAGACTCCAAGAAAACTCTGAGCTGAATGGGGATTTATTGGTTACCGGTTCGTGTCTTCAGCACAATTATTTGAATAATCTACAAGTGTTAAGGCATTTAATGTGTAGGTGATCTGGGGAAACAAGGGGGCATCCAGATCTGCCTTTGCTTTCTGTTTGTTGATTTTAACATATCGAGTACAGACAGTGACACAGCAATCTGATCTTTTCCTTTGAAACCAATATTAAGGCTTCGAAGGAAAATGGGAATTTTAGTTAATCCTGTATTAAATTCAAATGTCAACAAAATGCAGTACTTACCATGTTCTTTCAGTCAAATTACTTTTGTCTTAATAATGTCTGCTGATGTGATTTCATTTTTTTCCTTGTTCCTGCATACATTTGACTTTGTGATGTGTTCTTTAGAGACCAATGCATTTTCTCCCCATTTTGAACGCTATTTGAGTTTTTACAGGAAATGACCCTTACCTAGCTTAGAGCAGTCTCTGAAGCTTAACTCTATAAGCTTATTTAAGGCCAGATTTTTGTCTGACCTTCAAACAAATTTGCTAGTTTAACTTTGCCCAGCCTATGTAAAGATGAAAAGGATTAGCTTATTTTGTAGTGCAAAGCAATTAACCCTCCAAGAGGAGTGTAAAAGGTGAGAAGTGCAAGCCAGGGACAGGGACTTCCCTGCTCTGTATCAAGGAGCAATTTGCAGTCCCAAGAATGATAGGATTGCAAACGTAGAGGCTGTGTCTTTCTGTAAGCTCTTGTGGGGTGAAAAGCTCTATCTAACCTTTGGCTAAATGATATTCTTAGCTGTGAAAAAGAAATTTATGTTTTAGTATTAAAACATATGTAGCTTTTTCTCACCATGACATTGAAGCTGCCTTTGAAGTATTTGTCCAGGATTGCTTCATAAATGAACTGAAAAAACCAATAATGTAGAAACAGTCATCAGAATAAGCTTTCAGAATTCTAAAAACTCTTTCCTTTTATATCCTGAAGAAATCTCGAACAATTGCTTGACGTGACAGTTAGATTATTTAATGTTTCCGTTTAATGGAATTCTCTAAGTTGGTAGTGTACCAGATCCTGTTAGCACTAATGTAGGCTTTTGTCGGTAACTGTCACACACTAGTAAGAACTCAAATACTACTTTTTCTACCACATAACTGGAAAAATATTTTAAACAACCTTCTGGAAACTTCTTTAGTGGTTTAACAAGCTGTAAGTGGATATAACTTTTAACTTCTTCAGATCATGCAGTGAATTCCACATTAAAAGAGTGGAAGAGGATTTGTATTTCTCTTCTTTGTGCTGACTCTATTCAGTAAACGGATTTATTATTCTTGTTCCCTCCAGGTCATTCTTGACTGGGGTGTTGCCTCTCTCCAAGGTAATGAGATAGACCAAGCTTCCAGGAAGAATGCTCTAGAAACTTTTGCTTCCAGAAACAAACAGCAGACTCTGGGGCTGCTGTCAACAGAGTTTTCACAGCTTTACAAAAAAAAGATTGACTGTCTGTTGCTTAATTGGCTTTGAGGTTTTTTCTTTGTCAAAGTTGCTAAAGTTTAAACTAATATACTGTCTGCATTTGAGGAGTGTGAACACCCTTCCTTGCTTACCCAGCCCACAGAACTGTAAGAGAATAATGTAAATTAGCTTCTAACTGGCATATGGGCTGAGGCAGTTGAGCAGGCCACATAAAAGCTCCCTTGATTGAGATCAGACTGGAATCAGTAGCATAATATGGGAAGACTCTTGTGTTTTTTTTCAGAGCTGCTCCTGTTGCTCAGGCACAGCAAGCATAGGAGCTTAATTCCTGCAGCTCTCAAAACCAATAGCAAACATTTATTCCTGGATTTTAGAAGAAGATAACATGAATTCGTTGTACCAATTAAACAGAAATTTCTTGGTCTACACAGGGTGTACGTAAGGTGTTTGTGCTTGGCTGAAAGTCATGTATTGTTCTTCTTGCCTTGCCTGCCCCACTCCCCCCACATTTTTTCTCTGGCGAGATACTAATCTGCGAAAGAATTTCTGTACCCTTCCCAATGCAGCTGGTCCCAGTGGCTCTGCTGGTGGGGCTTACCTGAAGTCTTGCTCTTGGTACGTTGTAGCACAAAATCTAACAGCAGAAATTCTGGCCTGAATTTGGTTTTGATTTACTGTGCTTTTTTTTTTTTTTTTTTTTTTTTTTTGTATGGCTGAACTGCAAGTACCGNCTCCTCAGAAACAAAAGGTGGAAGTATTAGCAGAGGACTTTATTGAGACAACATTGTTGACTGGAATCATGGACCAGTGGCTATCTAGGAGAGGTTCTGATTAAATGAGCACGAGTGTGGTGTTAGAGGGAGAAGCAGAGCCCTTAATTGCTGGCTACAATATGGGCATATTGACCTAGAGTATCAGTTGAGATCTTGATTTGATGCCTTCAGTTGGATTGGGGTCTTTTCACGTGGATGTGACATGATGAAGACCATGTGTGTATGTGGGCATAGTACCTGCCTTCTGGGGAGAGATCTGGAAGATGTGCCTGCATATTTTAACTTGAGGATAACACACAACTTATTATTTCTGGAGTTTGCCTTGGGTCTGACCAGCTCTTAAATTCTACTAAGGACTCTGTGGCCATCAGTGGTACATTATCTGCCAAGAGTGTTCCCTTTCCATCTCCTGTGAGTGGAGGAGAGAACTGAAGTTGGATCTTTCCAAAATTCCATATGAGCTAGAAGAGCTGCTTGTGGCTAGCTATTGTTTGGGCTTTTTCAGATATTAAAGCAAACGTAGCGTCTCGGTTAATAACAACTTTGTCCAATTTTTCTCTACTTGAGGGTGCGGTAAGGTAAAGGAGGAAATTCTTCTCTTCAGGACCTACTTGGTCCTTGCCCTGGGCAAAAGTCCTCATTGTTAAGTCCTTAATCAGCCTGGGGTTTTTTTGTGGTGTTTGTGGTGGCCTTTTTTTTTTTTTTTCTTTAATGCCATAGTCCTTCAAGGAGGAAATGCTTTTCCCAAATTCTTAACCCAAAGAAGACAATAATAAGAAAATTAATTTGAATGCAGCAGTCATCACACTGACATGGTTGGAGGTAGTCTTGCATACTGGTTTAGTCCTCCCAGACAAGGCAGTTTACTGAAAACACTGAGCTATATATATAGGCAGTACAAAAGAGGTTTTTAACATTTCAAAATAGCTCCTTTATAGGATTGTAGGTTTCTGTAACTTAAAGCTGTCTGGAATGGACTTTGCAGCTTTATTTTGGAAAAAAACAAAAACAAAAAACAGCACCAAATTGCTAATTAATATTAAATATTCTTCCTGATGTTTTGTTTACCACTTTTTGGGGAAAAAAGATAAAGCAATAAATGGTCCCCTAAAAAAAGAAAGCAGTTACTGTGAGAACTTTAACTGCTTCCTGATAGTAGGTGTCATCCCTAGGTTATAAGTTAGGAGGAGTGTTTTTCAGTTTCCTCTTGACCACTTGGAAAGCTGATGTGAAGATCTCTGGAAAATTGGTCCACCTGCCTGACATTTCTTTGCTTCAGATTTGCATTTGGGAAGAATTACCACCCCCTCAGTCGAAGGTGTTTAAATGTCATTGCCATCTGGGTATGAATTGCTTCAAAGCCAAAGTGCATGATATATATTCCGAGAATATTTAGCTTGTACTACTTTCCTGTTATCAAGGTGATGATCATGGGATCTGGGGATGAATGCCGGAATGCTTGATTCCAATTCAGTTCACAAAAAATTTCAGGCCATAGAAATCCTTTTGAGATGGTACTGACTGTGGAAGAGGAGAGCTGCGCAAAGAGCTTTCTGCGGCAAAGTCCTATTTTCCACTTAGTATTGTGGTTTTTTTTCCCTGTGTTCCTAATACTGTATCACAAGCCACTGTTCAGGTGAAAGTTGGGTGGTTGGCCTTCTCCAGTGGACTGAATTGCTTTTCCTGGGATCTGAGGACTTTCCGTAGAAGCTGAGAGTGAATAAGGAGGAAAAAAACAATGCGGGCACCTCCGGTCATTAAAGAGTATTTTCCAGATAAAAGATTATAACCTGCTAGATGTGAGAGTGGGCTTGTACTCTATTAACATGAGGCAGTGTGACTCAATTAATTAGTTGCCTTGTTTTGCCTCTTTGCTGGCAGCGTTGTCAAACAAGTTCACAAAAGCAGTGATGAGTTCTTTCTATGGGATCTGCTTTACAGCCTCTGATGCAGAAGCAGCACTCCCTGAAATCCTAGCGATATGAGGAGTAGCAGGGGAGACATTATAAACCTGTCTTATTGCATCTGGATCATCAGGCTTTTCTCTTTCTCATACACAGTAGTTGAGGCTCTTCTCTTTTTTTTTTTCTTTTTTCCCCCCCTTTCTTGGAGATCTGCCAAGATTTGGGCAGCCAGAGAACTTGCCATGCTCCTTAAAGAAGTATAATCCTCTTCGTGTTGGGCTAAAAACTGTTACCCCATTCTTCTTGCTCTCATATCAAAAGCATTTGAGAGTCAGTCAGCTCATAAATACATTTAGACCAAGGAAGTAAAACGTAGGTTGTGCAGTTTTTGTGCAGTGCAAAGGTCACAGCAGAGACCTGATGATTTTCCTGTTACAACAAAGACCAGTTGTACTACTCTTGGTCGTCTTACTTGGTAAAAACTATTGAAATATAAGCGTTTAGCCTCTGAGAGAGAATTCTCAAGTAACTTTTTCTTCTGCCTTCTTGCTCTAAGAGTGAGAACAAAGGCTATATTCTAGAGTGACTTTCATATTTAGAATCATAAAACTGCTCTAGTTGGAAGAGACCTTCAAGATCATCGTCCTACCATTAACCCAGCACTACCAGGTCACCACTAAACCATGTCCATATTTCCAAGTATTCTAAAGACATATATGGTGGTGTCCCTTGAAAATGGAAAACTTTTTCCTCTTTATAAGGAACCCATTGAGCAGGTGCTCTGTGCCTTGCTGTTTCACACTTACCCATAGACACACATGCTCGGTATGAGTTGAACCTTCTATGGTGGTACTTCCACTGTTTATAGCCTAGTTGCAAAGGCTGAGTGCCTGCCTCTTGCACATTTAACTGTATCAAACTTTGTATTTTGTTATGCTAGGGAGAGCTATTGCATCTCAGTGATTGCCTGGAAGATTTGGCTTTGGTGCTGTGGTCCACGTGTGAATTTTCTGAAGCACATGTTGCCTGTAAGTTTTGTAGCTCTTGAAAAATCATTGTGAGACAAGACTGGGAATTTGTTCGTTTGTCCAGTGAAAGTGACGATGAATGTTCCAGCTCAACTTAGAGGATCCATCCATCAGGAAGCGGAAATCCTAAAAGTGTCAAGGCTCAGCTGGATCCAATACTCTTTTATAGGAGCTCTGTGCCAGTGGGGGCATTACACTGGTGCCTTGGTGTTGGTTTATATGGTGAAAGAGAAGGCAAGAGAGCTATACACATTTATCATCTTGCCCTTGGATAGTAGCTATCTATACCACAGAAGTTGTGGCAGATATTTTAACACTGTCCATGCTACTAGTCTTTTGCATCGTCCTCTTGCTTGGTGCTGGCATATCTGAAGGTGTTTCATAACTGTGTTTCTTTCTTCTGTTACCTTCCAGCTTTTCTAATTTAGCTTTGCAATTGAGACAGTGGTGCTGAGTAGTGTGTCCTTCAGCACAGTAGCGTCCTCTACTTAGCGCTGACCTTTTAGCACCAGGAACTGTGTCTGCTCTTCTCTCACATCTTGTCGAGGATAAGCACCTTTTTGCAAGGCAAATGAATCAAGTGATTGCAAGAGCAGCAGTTAACCTTCTTGCCTGTGGGGCAGGCCTGGAAGACAACTTTGAAACCCGTTGGTCACTTATGCATGTAGTTACAGTTTTGGTAGCTGTAAAACAAGATGAAAGTGTGCATGTATTCACAAACTGAATTTTTTGAAACAAGCTCATCCTCAGTTTTCCCTTTGGATGGTTTCCTCATTCACAAATGTTTACTTGACAGAGCATTTCTGCAAGGGCTTGTAGGATTACTGGTCTGCTAGATCCTAATGAGGAGTGTCCCTTTCAGTATTTCCCAACAGCGAAGAAAACTTTCTGTAGTCTGGTGAAATCTTCTGTCTGCTATCACTGTTTCTGGTGTCACTGTCCAGTAGTCAAGCTATCTTGGAGCTCACTAACTGTAAGGGACAAGGTTTTCCAAATATTCTTCTACCTGAAAAACAGGACTTCCTACGTATGGGTCTAACTCAGCCTGTTTTGGTAACGACTTTTGTATTGGAAGGGGCTTCTCAAGACTTACAGTGGGAATATTTGAATGGTCTGCAGAAACAATGACCTCCAGAAGTCGAGTCTGACTAAGTCTGTTCTTTTATTCGGTATGTTAACAGTTGGTGTAATGAGTTCTGTAGGAAGGAAAGCTTGCTCCTGTTCTGCTCGCTGTCGTGTCGAGGTGACCTACAGTACGTGTAGGATTTCAGTCGCTGTTCCTTTGCTCCAATATGACCCTTCTACATAAGAGATGGAATGTTGGAGAAGATAAGTCACATAAAGCGGGATTTCTCATCTAACTGTAAATGTCTAGACATGTTACGGTCAGTGAGGGGGGAGATGGCATCTGTGAGATACAACTTAATCTCTATCTAAAGCTGATGAGTCACACCACAGGAATGACTGTTTCCCCTGGTTAGCTATGAAGAAATGTGGTAAATACTCAAGGTCAGCATATATGTCAGAACAGCCTCTAAATTTGGGCAGATAAATCCCATTTTTAATGGTTTGTTGTGTTAGGACCACTACATGGTTAAAAAGAACAGAAGTGCTTTGTTTAAAGAATGTTTGTACGTGGTGTTGAACAGCAGCAATCTATGGGATCTGGCTGGTGAACAGTGGTTTTGTCAAGGTCAGGCCAGTCCAGCGCTCAAGATCAGAGAGAGCAATGGTGGTGGGGTCAAGAATTAACACCACTGTTGGATGCCTAAGGATGGGGCATGGTGGAGATCTTCAAAGGCTACAAACTATATATAATTTGAAATGAAGATCCTTGTGGGTATCTTCTGCATGAACATCACTGAAACATCTAAACTTGCTGGATGGAAGCCCAGCTCCACACCCCAGTGCTTTGGCTGGCCCCCAAGCAGTCCTTTGGGCAACCGAAATTTGTAAACCACAGAAACTAAGGGAGAGCGTGAGTGGATGAGTGTGTGTGTGTGTGTGTGTGTGCGCGCGCGTGCGCTTGCAAACAGTTTTAGCAAGTAAGAGGGAAGCTTTTTTTTTTTTCTTTGAAATTACCTTAACTAAGAGACAAGTGTTAACCTTGAGAACTGATGGCATTGTTATTTTATTTTAAATGTAACCATATAACACCTTTTGCTATAAAACTGAAGAAAACTGTAGAAAAGTCTCTTGAGCTGTTGTCTAGGTCAGCCCGGAGGGATGAGTTTAAGTATTTCTTTAATAAATGTTGGTGACTTCTTATATCAAATATATAATATTCTAATGCTCAAGCTGAGCTCATTGCCTTTTGGGAAGGATTTAAGTCTGAGCTATCTCAGTAGTTCTGTCTGTTCGGCAGCCCTCCATTTTTCTGAAATCTGTCTCTTAGAACTAGACAAGATGGCATCTAACTGAAGATTTTTGAGATTCTTTGAGACAAGTAACTTGCAAACAAATCAAATGGAATCATAGAATGGTAGGGGTTGGAAGGGACCCCTGGAGATTGACTCCAAACCCCTGCCAGAGCAGGCCATGCAGGAACATATTCAGGTGGGTTTTGAAAGTGTCTGGAGAAGGAGACTCCATAACCTCTCTGGGCAGCCTGTTCCAGGCTCTGTCACCCTCACAGTAAAGAAATTTTTCCTTGTACCAAGGTGGAACTTCCTGTCTTCCAGTTCGTTCCCCTTGTCCTATCACAGGGCATCTCTGAAAAGAGACTGCAGGAACTGATCCTTTGAGGAAACTTTCTCTTTCCTTCTGGATTTTCTACAAGCTCAGCTTCCTGCCTAGTGTATCTCTAAAATTGTCTCAAAGTATCGTTTCTGAATCTAAAATAATACTTCAATGTTCTTTGCTCCTACTACATCTGAGAAAGAAGTAGTAAGAAGAACTTGGAGGCTGCCTGAAGTCCTGTAGTTGGGTCTCCATGTATTTCCTGCTAGGGACGTGCCTCTTTCCCAGGTTATCAATTGCAGATTTTTTGAGCTTGCTTGAGGAGTTCTGTTGCATGAGTGCTATGTGCAAGAAAGCTGTTTCCCCCCTGGCTTTTATAGATCAGCTGCTACCTTCTTGCTCTGATACAGCTTGAACACCTTACTCCTGTGGAAGACTTGGGACATAATTTGACAGTGACCATTAGTTGACGTGATAGCTATTGTTACGGAATGGTATCAAAGCTGAAGGCTCTGGTTCAGGCAGTTGGAGTGTACCTCCCTCTTTTTTTTTTTTTTTTTCCATGAAGAATGATTAGAGCTTACCTTGCCCCAAGGTAGAGTTTGTGTGAACTCACTTCTGTCTCATACCTGCTCCCCAAATAGCTTCCTGCTGTCAACTTTTGCTGTGTTAGCTGTTAGTGTGATGTTACGTGGGAGCACTGTGTGTCTGCCTGGAGGGTTTCTCTGTGATTTCAGTCCTCCTCCTCAGTGTGCTCCTACGGTGGACTTGCTCACGTTTGTTTTGCCTACCTCCTCCTTGTGTCATTGAGGTGGCTGAATAGCTCTGGGAGCTGTCTATTTAGCCATTTGCTATATAAATACTCTGTAGTACGTGTATCTTACAGTCTTATTTGTGGTCCTGGGTATTTTTTTTTTTTTCCCATATGGCTTCTTCAGTTTTACTGCAGTTTCGGGGTGATGGTTGTTAAGCAGATCGTTACTCCTGTTCATTGATGATATGGCAGAAGCATCTGTAAAGTCAGGAAGCAGCTTTGAGAACTGTCATCTGCTAGGGTCAGGAGGGTAGATTTGCTTCTCATGGTCAGAGAGAAAGCTGTCGGGGGGCTGCAGAGCGGTAGCAAGAAATACAGCTTGCTCTCAGAAGTCTAATCTTAGGCTGGAGTTCAGGTACAATAGGATAACACCAGGTATTTGAAACATTCCCTGCAAATTACCGAAGTGCAGATGGAGGTGATGTGTTCTGGGGCAGAGTGCAAGTCTTACTAACTTTTTAGAAATTTAAGTTGCTACCTTATAATACTAAATAAAGTCGAAATGGAGGTTCTGTCTAATATATGACCCCGGATATCATATGGATGGCTTTTCCAACATTTCCAAGGTTGTAGCTAACAATGGCAGGCTTGCTCGTGGGGATTTTTCTGTCTTTTTTTCTCCTGTCTATATTTTTGTTTGCCCCTGCTTTTTGGATGTTGATTCCACTGACTGTGAAGCCCTTTTATTCCTGAACGTGCAGTGGAAAGGAGCCCCTTGGTATGTCATTTGAAGTGGAAACTTCAGATACAGCTGTGTAATTATGGTCTGTTCAGATCGCAATCATCACACAATTGCTACTTCTGTACTGTTTGAACTGAGGACCCTTTTTGTGGTTGTAGAGAGATACATTGGCTATGTCCTAGTTCTGTGCCGGGTCAAGACCTGGACAAGAACCATCACTTCTGTGTTGTGTTTTCCATGGGGAGATTATTTAGGGATGTGGGCAGGACAGGGATGGTAATGTGCTCAAGCATATTAGCAAGAGATTGGGATTTTGAGCTGCGCTTATTGCCTGACTGCTTTGTGCTTCAGAGAACTGATGTGCACATAGAAGTGCTTTTCTTTCGAGAACAGCACTATAACCTTACAACTTCTGATTCGGAAATTGCAAAGGGTTAATTCATTAGAAAATGAAAGGATTTGGTTACTTTAGCAGCAAAACAGGCTAGCTAATCCTTTTAAGTCATAGCTTAGTCATATTTAAAATAATCAAACAATCCCTTTTAATTTGTATAAATCATGAATCTAAAAGCTGGAGAAGAAACAAGACTTACTGTTTCAGGGTTTGTTTTTTTAATGCAACTGTTGCTCTAGCGAACATTAACTGGAATATAGCACAATCTTCAAATGTTAACCTATATCCGTAGACTGGACTCTTGTGATAATTATATACATTACAGATGTATTCCATGTTGTGATTGGGAGGGGGTGTGTTCATAGTTTTTATGGATAATATCAAATGGGAATAAATTTAAGGTTAACAAGCGTACCTTTTCAGCTGTGTCAGCTTATTTCTTCATCAGAGGCTTTCACATAGAATATTCACGTAACAAAACCAAACCAGATACGGTTTTGCGAAGATTTTTTTTCTAAGCTTTTTAACCATTTTAAAAGTAAAAGGCTTAAGGTTTTTGTTTAGTGTGGGTGGTTTTTGTTCTGTTGCATACCAGCTACCTGTTTATGCTGCATTTTTTTCCTAGTAACTGGGGAAACCCTTCTGTTGGTGACTGCTGTGCTAAATTAAAAGCAAAGATTTGTTTAGTTGCTCATTCTTTTTGCAGGTAAAGAAAGCCTTTTTTGCCTTGGTGGCAAATGGTGTGAGAGCAGCTCCACTGTGGGAGAGTAAAAAACAGAGTTTTGTAGGTAAGTCGTTCTAATATTACTCAGGATTACTACAATTTTCAGGGTGCTTTACTGTTGCAGAAGGTGGTCTGGGACTAGTCACCATCTTAACATCCTAGAGATACCGGCAAAGAGGATTTCTTTTTTCCTCCTTCTGAGGAACTTTGAAAATAATGATGATTGTTTTAGGTCCTGACCTTCTGAAATTTGATCTCTAATATGTGCATTTCACTCTGTAGTTAAAAATAAAGGTAACGGTCACAAAAAGGGAATTCGGAAATAGGAACTATAAAAAGAAGAATTTAATGTTTTATTATCCTAATATACATGTGATACAGACATGTCTCTTCCTCTGAATGTTCACAGGAAGGTGCACTGAGAAACCTTTAAAGACCAGAACTCACGTTGAATGTCCCATACTGGGAGAAAAACATTGAATCTACGTGTTGCTTTAAGTCATGTAATTAATTGCCTCAACAGTTATCTTCCGAAATTAGTTTCTGTAGCAGTTAAACCAGGGTCATAGTGACAGTAACAAATATCATTATATGTACTACTTGTGACTTGGAATGTAGATTCTTGGAGGAGAATTCTTGGATTTTTGAAAATGAATGGTAGATACTTCATAAAGTATTTGTTAAAATATTTAAAATCCAAGGGAGTAGGAGCAGTAGTTTCATGTAATGCATCAGAGGAATGTTTTGTCTTTTATATTTCATTTCATTTTCTGTCTAACTAAGCTCTGTTGATTTAAAGCTGACCTCCAGATTAATTTTTCCTTTCCCCATTTCTTACTTTCTTCAGTTTACATGTAAGAGTAGTAAACAGGGGAGCAATTACATCTTCTCAAATTTAGAACTTGAAAGCTCAAAAAAGATGAATGCTTTCAGATGGCTAAACTAATCGTCAATGTTATGTTACGTAGTTTGATGATTAAAATGTATATAGTATGGATGTACTTCTTCATTTTTTTAAAAAAAAAAGTCATATTTCAGTACAGATGTTGAGGATTACTGTGGAAATGGTGAAAGAAGTTATTTAGTAAGTAATATTCAAGAAAATGTTTTAAATTGTTCCTTCATTTGAGTCTGAGAGTCTGCCTAATTTGGCAGGTACATAATTAGAATGTGTATTACTTGAAAAGAAAGTGAAAGGCAAGGATAGATCTCTGACCTTTAAAGATGTTCTAAACACCCTCTTTTCTTCCCATGCCTTTGGAGGTGGATGCAGTCTGGGTTCAAGGTTTTCTTGGAGTCAGATTGAAAGCAGAGGAGAAGCACATAGGTTATAATTTTGATTATTAATTCAGACTTCTGCTTTTATTCTGAAGTACTGTATCAGTGTGAAAGTGAATATACAAAGTTCTGGAATTCCACTGTTGCTTGGTCCGATACAAGTAACATGTTACATGGATTTAATGTTTATTAAATGATATATTGTGAATCTAAACAGATAAAACAGCTGAAAGCTCTATATGTTGAGTATGTATCTGAAGAAGTTTTTTTGTATGTATCATTTGTTACAGGAATGTTAACAATTACAGATTTCATTAACATCCTGCATAGATACTATAAGTCTCCAATGGTAAGTATGATGTTAAGCTACACTTTTATCACTTTGGAAGCTTAGATGTGTCACAGGTATACTCACTGCAAGGGGGTTTTTTGACCGAAAAGACAGCTTTGTGAGCAACGTAATCAAATGGTATCTGGACACCTGGGTTCAGTTCCCAGCTTTAGCCACAAAGGTCCTGTGAGCTCAGAGAAGCAAATTAATCTGTCTGCTTCTGTTATACATGTATAAACATGAGGAATTTCCTTAATGAGTACTACTGTTTGTTATGTTTTGTGCGGTGCTTACCATAATGATTGCCGTCATTTTGGATACAAGGCTGCACGTAATGTTGCAACTGATGAATAATGCATTTGTGACAAAGGACCTGGCTCTACATGCTTACTGAAAACGATGTGATATAAAAAGTATGAAGGAAAACACTTGATTATTGATCACTGTATTTATTTGTGTTCGGGTCGTTTCAAAGCACGTACTTCACTACTAATCGGAGCTCTATAAATGGCAAATATCAACCAAGAAGCATTTGGGGAGGATGTCTAAGTTAAATGCAATGAATTTTTAAATTAAATAAATGCAATAAATTTTTAAAATACCCAGTCTGTAGCTATGCATGGTTCACATGTTTATATAATAATCTTTGTCTTGTAGCTATGATAGAGCCATTCCAAGAGGAGTGTACGGAGTTCAGCCGAGTGCTGGCTTACAGAGGCGCGGATGCGCTAAAAAGTTACTCTGCTCTTGGAATGGTGGTGTAGAATAAACAAGTTAAACTAGTTAAATATGTGCAAATATTTTAGTTACATGGCTGAGTTGCACAATCAGTTGGAGATCTGTTGACTCCAATTAGCTGTAATTCACAATTCCCATTGGCAGTCAGTTGATCAAATTCTCTAGCTTGCTTGTTCATACAAACATTTACATCCCTTTCTTGTGCCTGGCAAATCACAATTCCCGCTCTACCAATTAAAACATACCTACTATGTTTTACTAGCTGAAAAATCAAGAACAGTTGGGTGAAGCAGACATCCTATGTTATTAGGCTTCTCAAAGCTCATGTTAATTTTTAAAATGTATAGTCATCTTGTCAGATGTCAATAGTGTGGAGCACTGTCCTTTCTTCTTGCTAAAATTTTATTTATTTATTTATTTTTACCCCCTGGGGATTTACAAGGTATGAGGGAAGAAGCAAATGAAAAGCGATTGCCCACTGGTGACTTCCTTAAAAGGGTTTTCATATTGTAATGACCTTCAACCTCAATATGACCAATTTTTTCCATGTAACTTTACCTAAGATCAGACTGTTGTCAGTCCTGTTTACATTGTCTAACCTCCTATTTTCATAGGTGGTGCTTAAAATGACATTACTAAGGAGGAATAGCTGAGAAGTGACAATATTTGACTGAAGTGATTGATGCAGTCTTCTGTAAAACAACAACAAAAATAAAGTTCCATTGGGGAATGGTCTAGTTCTACTCGATAAAATTATGCTGAAAAGATAGTTCTTAAATATTTCAGTCATTCTTTCAAAACGCATCACAACACGTACAGTGTGAAGCACGTTGCTGTTCATGTACTAGATAATACCTTCACATGATTGATGAGGAGCATCCAGTGCTCCAAGAAGCCTCATCACCATCTAAAGCGGCCTCCTGTTCTCCTGGTCACTTCAGTCAGATTTTCTAAACCTGCACTCCACTGGTTTAACTGCCTTTTGTCGAGTTCCCTAAAAGATTACTTAACTTGCTTATGTAGGTATCACTTATGTCAGCCAAAAATTGTATATTTGAGTAGCCCAATTATGGTGTATCAATTTAACATTCCCTTATAATCTTCAAATGATGCTGATTCCAGAGAGTAATTTAGTCTCCTTTAGCTCAAAGATAAATGTAGCAGGCTCTGTGGAGACTTCTACCCCTTCACCCGTAAATTCTTCAGCAACAGCAGCATTTGCTCCTGACAGAGGAGCCGTGTAAAGGATGACCGGCGCCTTTGGCCCAGGCTGTAGTAGGTGCTATTAC
The DNA here is from genome assembly GCA_013396935.1 of Baryphthengus martii. NCBI lineage: Eukaryota > Metazoa > Chordata > Aves > Coraciiformes > Momotidae > Baryphthengus > Baryphthengus martii. The sequence goes on from VWZK01006742.1 coordinate 661,038, forward strand.
TAGTAGAAGTGGTTGGCTTTGCAGCTTCCTACCTTTAGAGAAAGGCAGCTTTCACATCTGAAACACCATCTGCAAGATGGAAGGAGCTACTGTAGGGAGGTTGTACAAGCTTTTGACAAGGAACTTTGTGAAATAGCTGCTGAACAGCCGGAAGTTGGTAATGTGACTGTGTCTTTTTTTGATTTTTCTTTTTGGTTTGGTTTTGTTTGAAACTTCAATCCACCCTCAAGAGTCCGGTCTTTGATGTTATTGCTGATCTGATGATAAGCTGCTATCGAAAGGTGCAGACTTGCCACATCCTTTGTCCAGTATCATTTGCCTGTTCTTTTTGTGAGCCAGTTGAGGAAGCTAAACCAGCAGAAAACTAAAAACACTTTTGTAACTTTTTTGGCCTGTTTGGTTCCTGGGACCAGCTGAGCACAGCTCAGACAAGCAGCACTGGCGCAGGAGAAATGGCAGAGAGCGTGCATGGCTTAGGTGCTGTGTCTGAAAGCGTTTGAAGAATGGAACATCAGTTAAAGATTGAACTTGAGAAAGGAAGGAATATAATGGTGGTGGTTTGGATTGAACTGAGCATGAAATCAAGTGCTTTTTTTGTAATCCAGCAACAGTAAAACTTCTCTGTTATTATTAAGAAGTCAAGTCAAGTGGTCAGGGTAAGCTTTTCACTGGTTTCACTCATTTTCACTGGTGTGAGGAATCCATCAGAGGATTTGCTCTGGCGTGATTGTTTTAGGTGAGATAAACTACTGAGGGAGATGCCTTTGAGTCTAGAACTTGAAGACTACAAACCTAGGCAGGGCAGGTAAAAGATCTTTCTTGTCCCTTGAAATGCTAGGTACTCTGCATTGAGCAGGACTGCACTCTTTCTTCTTGTTGTTGCTAAGAAGTCTTGTTCTGTTAAGATTGCCTGCAATGAAATGTAAGGAAACTATTCAGATAATTAAAATATTGTTGAAAATGTTGGATCTGATATTAGCACTTCAAGATAAACTTTCCATCTGCCTGTTGTAGGTTCAGATTTATGAACTGGAGGAGCACAAGATAGAAACCTGGAGGGGTAAGAATATTTACTACTTAATTGGTAATTTAATAAATTCTAATAATTTTCAGTATGGTGGGGTTGTAATTAATTACAGACTTCGCTTGTTTCTCTCCAAAAGCTTTTTAATGAAAGCAGACATAGTAAAAGCTTGTCCCTTGGTTCCTGCTGCTGGTACCATCTTGCTCTTTAAGAAAGAAGAAAAGAACCTAGAGTGAGGTGGTACATACGGTGGTAGAGTTGATGAGTGTATGTGGAATGGAAAGGTATCTGAGCCAGGATGCAGAATGAGTAGAGGTCCCTATGTATGGAGTGAACTGATGAATGAGCAGGAAGCTGTGCCTGAGTGGATTGCACGTGACTAGAAATTTCTGCAACGTGCTGGGTGTGAACAGAAGGGCTGAAGGCAGGGAGGAGGCTTTACGTAAAAACCAGGCAATATGCATTGAAAAAATACCTAGCAGCACGCCTTGCAGCAGGCCCTCACCGAAGAGCAACTGAAGGATTATTTGCTGTTGTTGCAGTGACCCCTGGTGGTAACCAGTTCAGTCCCACTTGTAAAACTTGGCTGTTTCATGTCCCTATAGAGGAGTGTGCCGAAGTGGTAGAATAACTAAAGTAACTGTATATATTGCTCCCTTTCTTACATTTAATTTTGTACGAATGAATTCATAAAATGCTTTCATAAAAAAGCTAATGTTTTCCTATAACGTGTAACAGTCTGTTTAATTTTTATACACAGAGCTTTATTTACAAGAGACATTTAAACCTTTAGTGAACATCTCCCCAGATGCAAGGTAGGCTTTTACTTTCCAGTCTGCTTAACTTGAAATAAACTAAATCCATCTCAACACTGACTTTGAGACTTCTTTATGTAATAAGAAACAGTTTATATTGTAAACTAAAGTACAATAATGGACTGTCTTTTAATACGATCAAGAAGGTGCGGGAGGTTTTTTTATTGCAAGTGAGGACTCTTAAAGAGGAGACTTTTTAGTTAAACTTTTGTCTTTTATCAGTCTAACTGTTCTGGTAAACAAACTACACATGGAGCAAAATTAATTGCCCAAAGCCATGCAAAAAAGGCACCATAATGACCCTTGGAGCTAGCCTGCAAATTGTGTTCGTTTCATGCAAATCAAAATTTGTGCAGAGCCTTTCACATGTCTCGTTCTCAGCAGTAATACTAGTTGAAACCTTGAAGTATGTTTCAATGCAAGTAACTTTCCTTAACTAAAGGAAAGACAATATCTCTGTTTTGTTCTACTCTACTGCTAGGTCATGTTCCTTAAATTTTAAACAACTGTCCCATTTTTTGGTGGAATTTGAAAGAAAGAGTTTTTGAACTGACATTATATATAAAATACTAAAGGTAACTCGAGAGAACTTGAGTTGATCACTTAACTCAAGGAGTACTTAGTTGCTGAACCACAGAGTGCAGTCTGATTCTTGCTTTCAGTTTATGGAACAGGATGGCTTTATGTCCCATCAAAGGATGTAACTGGTGAAGGGAACTGTAGTGATTACCTTGAAGTAATAATATGCTGCATCTTCAGTAGAATTGCCATTAAGTCATGAGTAAGTCTTTCAGTTAAGTCCTAAGGAATGTATTTTGAACGGTGGCTGGTTGCAAAGAATATCATTAAGACGACAAACTGGTATAATTGTTCTCAGTCAAAGGTGCAGCAGGAGAAGTATTGCAGTAAAGAAGATGCAGGAGGACATGTAGAAAAGGATACAGCAAGTCACCTTAAGACCTGATCCAGAAATGGACTTGGGTTCTGTGGCAATCAGACAGCAGCACTTAGCAGTAACATGCTTCCTCCAGGAGTGGATTCTACAGTTCAATGGTGGGAATCCTCACTCCCTGTATATCAAATGGGCATAGTTACCTGTGGAGCGAGGAGGGGGACAGCCTCTTCTCCCTGGTGGGGTGTGACAGCACCAGGAGGAATGGCTGCAAGTTGCACCAGAGGAGGTTTAGACTGGACATTAGGAAACATGTCTTCACTGAAAGGGTTATTAAACATTGGAATAGCTTTGCCCAGGGCAGTGGTGGAGTCACCATCTCTGGAGGTATTTAAATGGCATGTGGACCTGGTGCTTAGGGACATGGTTTAGTGGTGAGCTTGCAGTGTTGGGTCGAAGGTTGGTCTCTTCCAACCAAAGACATTCTGTGATTCTGTGTAAGAAACTTTACACATATGTTTGTCGTGTATGGAAAGAAGCCTACTTCAGCAAGTAGGTGTTTATCAAAGGTTTACTAACTTTATTACTTACTGATTTATTGCTATTGGTGGTCAGATGTTTTATCCTAGTCTCCTACTAGGACCAAGGTGGAGAAAGGAACAGTAGTTACCTGCAAGAAGAGCAGATTTGCCTAGGTTAGAGTATTGCTGAATCATAGTCTGCAGTGTCTGGAGGAATGTTTCAGATCTTCTGAGAATAACTTTTTGGCAATCCCCAATGATTTTATTGAAGTATGTGAAATTATATGTGAAATTATAAGTGAAATTATATTCACTTACCCATGAAAATGTTACAGAAGTTTGGGATTGAGATGTATCAAGTGCAGGAACACTCCATTTTTCACTGTCTCTGAACAGAGATGAGCATTCCGAGTGCAGGGATACTGTGAGCACAACACTCACTGGGAAAACAACTTACACTTGTGAAGAAATGTTTCCGCTATACTTTCTACCACATTCTATCCCATTTTATTGCTGGTTTTAGAAGTCCATGAGCATATGGTTGTTGTGTCGTACCAGCTGCAAAAGTTAATCTGAAATCCCTTCATTTCTATTTTTTATAACATTAAAGATAAAGCAAATAATTACTCATCATACGTACTGCATGGGAGGTTGTAAATATGTGTATATATTGCCTGACAATACTCATTATCCGCTAGAATTCCTATAATAAAATGAATGCTTTTCTCCTCAGCCTTTTTGATGCTGTATATTCGTTGATCAAAAACAAAATCCACAGATTGCCAGTTATAGATCCAGTCAGTGGAAATGCACTTTATATACTTACTCATAAAAGAATCCTCAAGTTCCTCCAGCTTTTTGTAAGTACTTAAAGTTATGCTTTACGTAAGTGATTCCCCCTGCTCCCCAGTAGGCATCTTTAATATTCAGTAATATGAGTCTTAGTAGAGAAACTTTTTCATAAACTTCTGTATTCACTGTGCCTCTGCATATCTTTTTTTTTTTTCCTGATAACAAAGAAATTAAAGCTTCATATAGAACCTTTATGTTACCTTTACTTTTAGTCATTTAAAGAAACCTAAACACTGAGGACTTGTCTCCTCTGTTTGTGTGACTTGCTGTCCTTTCTGGAAGATCTACTCAGCTTCAGAAGTTTGTTTGCATGAAGAGAAAAATGAGTTGTCTCCCTGAGACAAGATTATCGTTACTCACTGCAGCTTCTGTTAGTCATATTAGGAATGAACAGGAGGCCAAACAAAGCAGCAAGAGTTCAAAATCAAGCTTTCAGCATCTAGTATGTTTTGCTGTCTTCTCTCTCCTGTTTCAGTGGGAATGACATCGCTTAGCATCAAAAGCTTTTGGTGATGGATGGATTGCTACAAAAATAAATGGGCAAAAAACTTAGTTACATAGTCTTAATTTAGAACTTCTTTGAACAGAAGAAATGCTTCTAGATCTGAACTTATTCTGCCTATACATTAATCTAGTAGCAGGTTACTGTAACGATCTGTACCGATCATCCGGAGTCTGGAGATGGATAAGTGAATACAGGTTTCCTAATATATGTACCAATCATATGGAAACCGCACTGCAAATACATTCATTCTGATTTTCCTAGATGTCAGAGATGCCAAAGCCTGCCTTTATGAAGAAGAATCTGGATGAACTTGGAATAGGAACTTACCACAACATTGCCTTCATACATCCAGACACTCCTATCATTAAAGCCTTGAATATATTTGTAGAGAGAAGGATATCGGCATTACCTGTTGTGGATGAGTCAGGTGTGTGTTGGTACGATAAATGGGACTGAACCCTGGATTGGTACTGAGGGAGGAGTAGGGGGAAGAGGAGAAAGAATAATAATTTAAAAAAAAATAAAATTAAAAAAAGGTAAGGGGGAGAAATGACTTGTAAAGAAATATCTATGCAAGATGTTGATCGATAGGCTTGGAATAACTTCATGGTTTGGTAGTTTGTTTGGGATTTTTTCCATCTTTCCTTCTTAACCTGTCTTGTTTCCTTTCTGTGTAATTATAACAAATGCAAGCAGGAAGCAAGAAAACCAGTTTTGCCTTTTAAGAACTTATATATTGACTTTTGTTTTTGTTTTTTAGGAAAAGTTGTAGATATTTATTCCAAATTTGATGTAATAGTAAGTATATCTCTTAAATTCTATGAAATATTTTATATGCAGTAAGCATTTGTAAATGAATTTGTTAATATGTCGGTTTTGACTATTTTGTTTCTTAGGCTTTAGTTAACAAACTGAATAAAACAGATTCAATTTACCCTGTGCAGCATTTTCTTTTTATTATTAATTTCTATTTAAGCTATCCTTAGTTCTAGTACCTGCACACAGGCATCTACTGCTCTGAATGTTACCCGGAATTAGATCTGGCTGTACTCTGGACTTAAACTTCTTGTGTTTGTTTCTGTTTTTGAGATGGGATTTTCTTTTCCCCACCACTGCCATTCGACGACTTGTTTTCAAAGAGAATGCAGATTTCTTCCTGCAGTCTCGGTACCTTGTACGACTTGGGCCTTCTCAGGGAATTAAAACTGCTTGACTCCAGAGTATCGCATCTGTATTCTCGTTTAGATCTAGTTCAGGCCGCTGTTTCTGGTTTTCCCATTGGAGTGCAACAGCATAGTCAGATTCATGATTTGCTACCCTTGGAGAGCAAGGGTTCTTCTCTTCTTGTGGTCTTCAGAAACCTGTAAAATATGTTTAGGGGTTTCTACCTCCCAACCTGTATCACCTGCCTTCTGGGTGGAACTTCTGATAGCTACATTACTTTGTAGAGGTTTAAGTGCTCAAGTTGCTTATTCCACCCACCTGCTGGTGCTAATGAAGAATCCAGATGTCTGAAACACTGTATTTTGCTTTCAGAAATATGCAGAATGGTCCCAAATGGAAATACTTCAAGCTTATAAGTATCTCTGGCTGCAAACAGTGCTCTTAGTTCTGAGAATGTTGCAATGTCACTGTTCTTGCCTGTCTTTTTTAGGCATTTGTCTTTTTATTCTTTGGGATTGTCTGCTGTATAAGATCCTGTTCTGCCATAAACGCTGGTCAGGGAATAGGTAGTAGGTGTAGCGAGAGTGATCTAACACACCAAACACAGTGGAATTTCACACTTGGTGGGTTCAGTGTTTCAATTTATTTTGTAACTGAATTAGACTTCGAGGCAGGGCCTGTTTCCTTTATTTCCCGTTCTTTTGCAGAAGGACACTAAAAGGAAGAAGGTTCTTTGTTTTTCACTACTGTTCTCATTTTTAAGTGATGGGGCAAGAAAAATAATAGGATTTTTAGAGATGCTGGATCCTCTTATTTGGAAAAACTATGTATTGGGATCAGGAGAAAAACACCACAAAGGCTATGGGATAGAATTGTTACAAGCTGTAGGATAGAATTGTTTGTTCCCAGCTAGTAACGTGGGAAGGATTTAGTGCATCTATCGATTATTTGACATTTTCCTCACATATATTAGCTCGTTTATTAAATGGGGCGGGGGGGGGGAATATTCTATTTCTAGAAGATAATGACCTCTGAGGCTTTCAGTTTTTCAACAGCCCACTTCAACCTGATCTTCAGGCTTTAAAACAAGAAAAATATCTGAAATGTGTAATCTGATCTTCCAACAAACACGGAATTTACAAGATTTAACTGGTGGTTTTTAACTTTAAACCATGTAGCTAATATACTTGGTTAAATCACTGTTTTAAGCTATGCCTGTATATACAAATGGTGAAGTTGATAGATTTCTTTCATTTTCTTAGAGTTCTGCATTTGAATTCATTTTCAGGTTCTTGGTGGGAAGAACCTGGGAATAGTGTGATGGTACCGAAATAGCCTTATCTTGTGCTAGTTATTTGTGTGTAGGGTGACTTCAGTTTGCAGAGGCTTTTTATGTTCTCCTAATTTAATTCATTAAGAATTAAATGAGTTAACTAAAAGTTCTTGTATCTTTATGATCATCTGCAACCTATTTTGTCCTGTTCAGTCCAAGTCAATCCAGGAACTTGACCAATCACAGTATATTCTACCCAAAAGTTAATTTCATTTTATTGCTTGGTCCAGCGTGTTCATTTTAAAGGCTGGTCTTTCTTCTTCCTTCAGTGCTTCAGTACACAAAATCAGTAGACTCGGACGTCCCAACACTATCAAAATATTGCTGTGGTCTCATGTACAAAGAAAGCTTTTCCTGATCTGGACAAAGTCTTTTCTTAAAATGAAAGCTGAAAATGTCAGCTTTCAAGCTCTGTTAATCTTCTTACTTTTAGTGATGATGTTAGGTTTTCATAGATACTATTTTTATAGTACTTGTTAAAATAAACACACACAAAAAATGTTTTCAAATGTCAATGCCAGCACAGTCCAGGAGAGGGAGTTTGAGCTCACAAATAAGGAAGGTGAAGACAATCCTTAATTTGTCCTCTACTGGGATCTCCACTAAGATCTGCTTCATGAGTGGTGTTCAGAGCAGTTGGTGTCCTCCCCTATCCTGTGAAAAACAACCAAAAATTGTAGATTCTTAAATTCTTAATTCTGTATATTCTAAAAGCTGTAGAATCTTTTTTACATTCTTCTCCTCATGGCAAAATCAGGATGAGTGACATCAAGCCAAATATCAGACAGCAAAGTAAGGAGATTTTCATTGGCTTCGTGCATATCACAAAACAGTTTTATCAGTTACCCCGGTCCCCCATATGGTGTGTAACATAATTGCATGTTTGACTGTTCCCAAAAACTGAAGTGGAAGAGCATCTGCTTTGTTTAATATGTGACTTGGAATAGACTCAATTTATCCCAGAAATGTGTATCCACTTGATGCCAAAATATTTACTTTATTGAGTACTTTATTACTAAGTACTGAGATGTGTTATGTGCCTCGTTGTTGTTTTGGTGTTTTTCCTCAGAATCTTGCTGCTGAAAAAACATATAATAACCTAGATATCACGGTGACGCAAGCCCTACAGCACCGTTCTCAGTATTTTGAAGGTGTTGTAAAGTGTAGTATGCTGGAAACACTGGAGACCATTGTGGATAGAATAGTGAAGGCTGAGGTGAGTTTTTGTGTTGTTCCCTGACTGTGCTTGTAAATGATTTACCTCTCTGCTTTCCGTTCTTCTGGTGCCATTTGTCTTGTTTGTTAGAATTGGGAACTTTCTGCTACACAGAGCTAAATGAGTATTTAGGTCTTCCTCCTCTGTTAGGCCTCTCTGCAGAATAAATCAGTATTACCTGTTTCAGTTGTCTCCTCCAAGGGGTGATCAGCTCCATTTAGATTCTTTAATTTCAATTACAAGATTTAAATTTTTTTCTTTTCCATCTTCAGGGCTGTAACCATGCATATACTTGATTTGAGTAAAACTTCCACTCGGTTAGTAAACTACTTAGAACCTCCATTAGGCAATTTTTACTTGTGACTTTCTGCATCTACTTGATTTTTTTTTTTTTTTCCTTCCTGAAACTGAGTAATTTTAGCACTGCTGATGCACAAATTTCAGATACGGATAATTTCATTACTATCTTAAGAAGCTTTAGACTTTTGGGTTTTAAGAGCAACTCCTACCATTTGATTCAGTCTAAACATAGTGAGATGATACGTAAAAATGAGTCAGTCAAAACTACCAGCTATTTTTAGCTGCCAGATGAGTGCTTGATCTTACTGGAAACGGAACAATTACATTGTCCATTTTTCATGAATTCATTACACTGAGAGAAGAATAAAATGATTAAATATGTGCACGTACAAAAAATAACCCCATCCAAGACACCACCAACACAGTTCCATCAAAAAGAAAATGCAACAATATTTTCTCTCCCTTCCCCTCTCCTTTTCTTTCCTCCTTGTGTCAGGTGGGTATGACTGTTAAAATAATTCAGAGCTCCTCTTTGCTGCTATCTGACTAGCAATGAAGTGGTTGACCTCAACCATAAAGTAACATATTTAATAAATCAGGGTTGATGCCGTTTTCTTGCTGTCACCTCCCTGAGAAGATGAGAAAAAATTCTTTTCACTTTCTTCACAATTATCTGTTTATTTGAACTTAAAATAGCAAAGAGAGATAATTCACTTCTGAAAAGTACTTTACTAAAAAGTGAACAGGTAGTAGGCTCTCAGCTTTTGGCAGACACAATTTCACAGGCTGAAGTGGAGTTGGGGAGAAGCGTTTGATGATGCAAATGCAAATTTTTGAGAGCAGAAGTGTTTTAAAGATCTAGATCTTGGCTTAGCTGTCACTTCAATTCTGATTTTTGTTGCCATGTGAGATAGCTGCGAGCTTTTGAAACATGCACAGGTTTTCATTTGTGTAGGACAAGTATGTCTGTATAGTATTGGGGCCACCGAGATGATCAGAGCGCTGGAGGGAGGCAGGCTGAGAGAGTTGGGCTTGTTCAGCCTGGAGAAGAGGAGGGTTTGGGAAGACCTTACAGCAGCCTCCCTGTGCCTAAAGGGGGCTACAGGAAAGATGGAGAGGGGCTGTTTAGGAGGGAGTGCACTGATAGGATGCAGGGTAGCGGTTTCAAACTGAAAGAGGATAGGTAGATGTAGATATTAGGAAGAGATTCTTTATTGTGAGGGTGGCGAGACACTGGAACGGATTGCCCAGAGAAGCTGTGGATGCTCTATATCTGGAAGTGCTGAAGGCCAGATTGAATGGGGCTTTGAGCAACCTGGTCTAGTGGAAGGTGTCCAGATGATCTTTAAGGTCCTTCCAACCCAAACTGTTCTATGATTGGTGTTTGAGTTTGGTATTGCTCACATTTTGAACCATTCTTCTTTTTTTTTCTACTTATCTTCATACTGCATTATTTTTAAGATTATTTTTTTGGTTGTTGGTTTTATTTGGTTTAGCTATTACTTTAAATCGGGTAAATATCTCAAAATATTTTCCCTCTTTGCAGGTTCATCGTTTGGTGGTAGTGAATGAAGCAGATAGCATTGTGGGTATCATCTCCCTTTCTGACATTCTGCAGGCTTTGGTACTCACACCAGCAGGTATGGGTGTTGCCTTTGACCTGCGCCGTAAGTCATTTGGTAGTGTGTATGCTCTGCTGGCTTTAATTTATTTGACAATTACAAACTCCTGATTTTCAACTTCTGTAACTGTTGAATAATGTATTTAAGAACTATGATCCATTTCTCATCGAGGGGAAAAAGCTGACACTATTAGCTGTGAGCCTTCTGTTCACTGAGGAATGGAGGCAGCTTAACAAACATCACTGCTGTTCGCGCATCTTTTTACACAAAAAAGTCTTGATAAACATTTTAACAGGAAAACCCGGATGAAGCTGCATGTTGCACGTATAGACAACATCTGCAACAGGGCACCTTCCCCACCTTCCTGAGTCTCTGTTCTCTGGCCAAGTGCTCCTGGTATGGGTGCAGCTTTGCTCCCCCCAGCTCTGCAAAACCACCTCAGAGCCCTGCAGTTGTCCAGCTGTACCCTGGGTTTTGGTTGGCACAGTTCTGGCAGATGCAGCAGCCCAGGCCCCCAGAATTATTCCAGTAGAAATCTCTGGTGTATTACTGAACGTGATCGGGTTCCTTTCATGAAGAGCATCCAACAATAGGTTCATTTCTGCTGCTTTGATGTTGGTTGGTTGAGAGAGGTTAGTTTGGGGATTTCTTGTTTTAAGTTTTGCCTAAGTTACTAGCCTGTGTTTTATTTTCAATTGTAACTTCATTTTGACCACGTAAATGACTTCAGTGTCACAAGAACTCTAAAGCAAAGCCCTCATTTGGCTTTGTGAGGAAGATGAAAAATGTCTCGAGGATTACAATTTTGCCTTAAAAAGTAAATCAGATGAAGCAAATGGAGCTGGACATGTCCTTCAAAAAAAGAAAATCTACATGTGAGCTTAACTGGGATCTCTTACTTACATTGATAACATGATAATATAAAAGTCCTTCTCCTCTGTAGATTTTAAAAAAGAAAAAAGAAAAGTTGTTTAAAACAGTAAGATTTCTCCTCCGAAAAGACATGGTCAGTGATACTGCTGGAGGTATTATGTTACTGCATCTGGCTCCTTTTAGTGACCTGAAAGGCAAATAACCCAGCTTTCTGTGAAAGGTATGGATGAGCATGAGGAATCAGCCCAGGGCCTGGGGGAAACGGGCTCGTAGCCTGGAAAGAGAACGGAAGGGCTTATGTCCCTCCCAAGAGGGCGATGTAAAGACAGGCAGATCGTGCCTCTCTGGGCAGAGGACGTAGTTTCCCTCCTGACTGGAGGGTAGAAGGATCCAAGAAGAGTAAAACTTACTGGATCCAAGTTTAGACAGAAAAGATGAATCTGGATCCTGACAGACCAAGGGCTTTGTTACACTGGGATTACACGGACGCTTCAGTCGCAGCTTGGTGAGCTGATACAGCCGTGCTCTCTGATCCAAAAGGCAGCTCCTGCTCCCATACTCTGGGCAGTGTGCTTCTGGTGTTTAGCATGTGGCAGCACCCACTCTCAGGAGAGCCCTCTGTGAGCTGCTTTAACTCGGTGATTGAACAGGAAACTGAGACAGCAGAAAAAAGCTGCAGTTTTGTCAGCTTATCAATACTAAACTGGCTCACAGAAGAGTCTAGTACTGAGTAGAGAGGTTAAAGCAGCAGAGCGGGCAGGATTGTGGCACTGGAAGAGATGAGGTGAGGGGACGTGTTTTATAGGAGCAGTCAGGGAGTAGATGCAGTGCCACAGGCAACTGCTCGATTTTAGATTGGAATTTGTCTCTTGAAGAGAGGGCATCTGCAAAATGTAGATCTCATTTGTAGAGTCTGGAGTGTGATTTTTCTGCTGAAAGTGGATGCGTTAGAACAATCAGATAAATCATGCCCTGAAAGTGTCCGTTTCTCTTCGCAGACTGGAAGGGAGAATTTATTGGCTGGCTGGAATTAAGACCAGCGTACTTTAGGGAAAAAAAGTATCAGTTGTGATGTGAAAACTGGGTGCATTTAATGATTCTTTCAGTGTTGGATTATACATTACAAGTAGTAACTCCAGGTTGCTGGCAAGAGATTCCTGCTCTCTAGAGTTGGAGACTGAAGCCAAACTCACTACAGGGTTCAGTTGTTGCCCAGCATGGGGCCAGTTTGAGTACTTGGAGAAAATGCTGTTACAGTCCAGCTGAACAGGCCTCTCAGATCCCTCCTGTAAGCAAAATCTGCCTCTGAGCCAGGAAAAATGGGTCCATCAACAGTGCAGTTAAAGTGAATTCTTACACAGTTTGTTCTCAAGCAGGACTTCATTTTTTGAGGCTAGGATGGTGATGACACTTGGCTTCTAAGCTGATGGGCAGGTTTGGGGTGTGGCTTTTCAGTTAGGATTTTTTAAAATATTTTTTTTGTGCTGGGGAGAATCTTCAAAGCCGCTCTTAGTAACATTCCAGAAGAGTTCCTTAGGCTGTCTTCCCAATGAAGGTAGAAGCAATGATGGTCTCAAGGCCTTTCTCCGTCTTTCACATTAGCATTTAGCAATCCAGCAGCAGATTCCTTATAAATGATATCTAGTACTAAGATTCCAGGAATGTGGTCAGACAAAGTTCCCGCATTCAGAGTGAGCAGTGCTTTTTCCAGAAGCCAGCTGCTGTGTGCGTAAGGAAGTCACGCGTGCTTTCCTCTTCTCTTTCCAGGTGCCAAACAGAAGGAGAACGAAAGCGAATGACTGACTGCTGTGAATGTATCCACGCGTGTAGGAGAACTTGAACAAAGTTTCTGGGTCAAGTTTGTCTGAAGAGCAGCGACTGCAATAGAACAGAGCAGGGTGGTTGAGAATGTGTATTGGGACTTAGTGATGGATGACGAGTCTATTCCCCCCGGTGATGTCGCAAAAATAAAAAAGCAGCATGACAAAAGCTTATGTTAAAATGTAGGCTTGTATTTCAAAATGTCTTCAAAACATTTGCTGGAAGACTTCACATGATGTCCTTCATTAAAATGCACTGCATTCTGAAACTTTTTCATTTTGTATTTGACAGAAGTCACTGGTCAGCAATGGATATATGTGACATAAGGCAAGTGTATGGCATATTCATATCATAGTGCCTTATGTCAAAATACAGCAATATGTCATCACTGTTGCCCATCACTGTCAAAGGAAGTATTGTGCTAAACGAGACACTGTATTTGAATGTGAAAGTCTTTAAACCTAAAACCAAATCAGTTTCAGTTCTCATTAGATTTGTCATAAAAGCTGTAATTTGAATATCAGTAGACTTCTTCAAAACTTCAATGACAGTTTTGTGTTAAATGTTGCATTCTGAACTGAGATGTAAAACAAGACTGATTTTAAAAACAGCTTTATTTATTTTTACTTTCATGACAATTTTTTACACATCTTTGGTGGATAGCTAAAATTTCACCATATCCATTAATAAACTGTTGATTGTTATAAAAACAAGTGGTAGATTTCCTCATTATTTAAAACTTTGCAGTTGCAGAAGCTGCGGCCTGTTGAGTCCATATGACGTTAAGCGGAAGATTCCAGAAGCATGGATTGGCAGTGCTCTGTGCTGTAAGACACCGGCACCGGGGAGGAAATGAGGTGCCAGAGAACAGTATTGTCATCTGTATGAAACAATGTAAAACGATGTTTGTACAACAAACCCGAAACTTCTCATTGTATATGACTTGTACAGAAGGGGAGGAGCGAGGAGAGCTGTGGGGTATTTGCTCATGTAAATGTACTGTAAAGTTCAAAGATGAGACTTTTATAATTGTAGATTCTTGTAGATGGAAGAAATTAAACCCTACAACATCAGTTTGTTTTTAGCAGTTCTTGCCAAGTGCTTTTGCCTTTTGATTAGTGTAAACTAGCTCTAGAGCATTCTTATTTTCCTTCCACTTTAAAGGTGGCTTACGCTAATGGAATAGTACTGTTTTACTGTCTCCACCCTGAACATCAGACCGGAATAATGCTGTAGATTGATCCATTATTTTTCTATTTATAAACATTGAGGTGAAAGGTTCACAGTTTTCAGTTGGCTTATAAAATGTGATGGTTTTTATAGTAATGAAAACACCTTTATTCAGACTTTTTCCACTTTCTATAAGAATTGAAATTTTGAACTTCATGTGTGAAAGTTTTCTTCTTACTGGTGTCTTCCGTGTATAAAAATATTCCTGTAGTACATAAGGGAAACTTCTCTCAGACTTTACAATATATTTCTTACTCTGTAAAAAAACATTGTCAAGCCTTCTCCAGCACCTTCTCTGACCAGGTAAATAGCAACTCTTCCCTGCAATTCCAGATGGTACTGAATTGAAATGGCTGTTTTGGCCTAACAAGAGTGACCTTTAGGATCTGGTGCTGATCGCTGCCATCAAGAGATGACATCAGCAGAGCTCTCATTATCTTTGTTGGGGAGATGGAGTAATAGAAACTAAAAATAGTGGTTCTTGTTATTAGTGGGGCGCGTGGAGAGGATAATGCGTGCTCGATGAGGACTCTGTATTAAGGATAAGTGGTTGGCTGTGCTACCTGCCCCTGCCACCCAGGCTGAGGAGATGTGACGTGAAAGCCCAGGCAGGGCTCCAGCTCCTGCAGCGTCGCTTCCTCTGGGAGAGGGGAGGCCGAGAGCTTGCCCGAATGCATCGTCAGATCTCTACCCAGCACTGGTCTGCGTGAGCATACTCTTCAGCCCGATGTTCAAAGAATTTTTGCAGAAAAGGGTTGAACGACTGATAGGTGTTTTTTCTATATATGCCCTGTTCCATGCAGACAGCTTTGGGCCTGTCTGCATAACTTTGCGTGCAGAAACCCAGAATGAGTTTGCAGTTTTTGAACAGCCACAGACAGGCTTCCTCTTAACATTATTACAAGTGCTGTTGACGTGTTGTGGATGCAGGACTAGAAAAATTACAGAAAGGAGTCGCCTCTGATACAAAACCATAGCGCGTTTCCACCCTTTCTGGAATTGAGTTCTGAAGTTTGCAGTGTGAGCAGTAGAACGGCAGTGCAGTTCCACGAGCCTGAATAAGCAGCAGTGCTATTGGAAAGGCACTGGGCTTGCACAGGCACAAGTACCAGTGCTGATGCAGTAAACAAAACTAAAGAAATCGTGTCATGTTTAATACAGCTCAGTTTACTACGAGCTAGAAAAATGCTTGTTTCAGCATAAGGGAGGGATGGGAATAAGTAAGCGAGGGTAGAAAAAGGAGGCGTGACTCAGCAGCACTGCCGCAGTGACAGTGCAACTCCAGCTTCCATCCAGGACTCAGTGTGGCTCATGAGAGGCCTCAGCCACGGAAAAAAATGAATAAAATGCCATTAAACTCTGGTTCTTGCACACTTTTTCCTCTGGGCAGGCAGCAAGCAGTACCTATAGATCTGATACCACAGCAATGATTCTACGTGCTCCCTTTCCTTCCACAGACCAGACTATGCTGGAGCTGGAGACGGCAGTGAGCTTCCCCGGGTACTCTGCTGAGAGCCTGTGCGGTAGCCTGGATGAGCTGCTGTCCTGAGGATGTGAGACGCTGTGGAAATGGATTTTGTTCTAACCAGTGGGACTGTGAAACACGTGATTGATTCCCGTGCATTTCCTGGCCCCACTAGTGAAAGCTAACTATTCTATGGGGCTTCTTGGTCTTGGAAGGGAGCAGATGAAGTTTGGTTTTTACTTTGGGTATTTTTAGCTGTTAAAAGTGAAAGAAGATGTTCCTTGGTAGACTTCAGCCCTCAATGTTTTTTGGTATCTAGAGGTGCTCTGAACTAACTTAGGAAAAAAAAAATCACCCTTTGATTGATCCCTTGGCTGATGAAAACATTTTCCTGTTTTACTTCTGGTATCCTTTTAGTTAAAAGGTCTGAGATCTTTTAAGCCCTCCTTTCTCCGGACAGTATTTGCTGTTTAGTAGGAACTGAACTGCCATCGTTGCACATCTGAAGCCTATTCATCTTCTTTTACTAAGGAATATTATTCTGCTGGAGATGTTTGTGTAACACAGAAAGAACCAGCCTCACTTTCTGAGGCCTGAGCACTTGCCCTCAGTGCAGGCAAGAGGAATCCGACTGAAGCAGTTCCAAGACTACATGCTGCTTTGAGAACGCTCCTTGACATCTTGCCAGAGAACATGGGGAAAGGTGGAGTCTCTCAGGTTTGGCCCAACCCGAAGGGAAACCACGTGTGCTTAATCCTGTCCCGTAGCAGGACCTCTAAAGGTCATACTGAGCTCTCCAGTCAGTTTTAGAAGTGGCCAATTTAGTTCAAAAGTTTCTATGAACTTTCATCCCTTATTGCATATTAAACACTTACTAGGGGTAATTTCCTGAGGAAAATGCCATTTCAAACACTTTAATGCTGCCCTTGTACCCACGAAATGCATTTATACCAAAACAATGTCCTACAGACGCTGCTCTTTACTCTGAACTTCAGGTCTTAATTGAAATGTGTTTTTGAAAGTTGTTTTCTTCATCAGCACTCGTTTTACGATGCCTGCTGTCAGACCTGTTCCCGCTGAGGTGATGGGGAACAGGAAGTGACCTGGACTCATAGAAAAATACAAACAAAACAACCAACCTATAGAGCATGTCCCTGCCAGCTGCATTCCAGGGCCTGCCTGACATTAGCCTGTGATGTCAGTAGCCCCTGTGAACCGAATTAGCTCTTTGATTTGCCTTTACTAACATTTTGCCGGTGTTTCTAGCTGAATTGGAAAATATGATCATTATCAAAATGCAGGAGGGAGTAGGAACAAGCGTAAGATTAAACTGCCTGTCCTTGGTAACCCCTGTGGGCAGCAAGGCCTGTGCTGTACATGTGGCAGCATGTCCCATGCAACACTGGACACACTTCAGAAAACTCCTGGGGAAGGTCCTGGTTTGCCAAAGGATGGAGCAGGTAATTACACTGGTAATTGTTGTTACAGGAATTGAATGTACAAGTCAGAGCTGTTCTGCATTTGGAATCTGAGCGTGTGGTTGTGTGTGTGCATGTACTCTGCTATCCTACAAATGCTTGACTGCTGAGTTACATTTACTACATGAAATTCATCGTGGTTTCTCCTCCATCGCAGAAAAGGAGATCTAGGCAACAAAAAAAAAGATACGTTCTGTTTTTGCGGCCTCCCTGAAGGTCCGTTCCTGATCTCACTGCGTACACACACCCTGTCGGTGCCTGCAGTTCTCCCTTCTCGAGTTTTCTTTCAGAACCTGGGCCGTGCTTAATGTGTGCTGTGAATTGACAAGGTCTGTTAACTCATTTACAATAAAACTAATGTGATTCTTAAAGGAGTACCTGGTGAAGCAAGATACAAAGCAGCCTGGAATACAGCCAGTGCGTAGGTGCGTGGTCTATGTCGCTTGTCCCAGAGTTCTCTGAACTCCTTTGTAGCTCACGGCACAACTTGCAAATGCTGCAGAAATGAAGAAGCTGGAGTAGGACCAGGGAATGCTGAGGCTGAGCCCTAATCCCAACTGTCACCGCTGCTACGGAGCGCTGTGCTGTGAAACCACAACCTGGTGGTTAGAGGAGGAACGAATTTCAGCAAAGGGCCCTTTAGTGAGCGTGTGAAGCTGTTCAGCCGTAAACACACAAATGGTGGGAGTCCAGGTAACGCACAATCAAGCGTCCAGTCCAGGCTGGATGGGGCTCTGAGCAACCTGGTGCAGTGTGAGGTGTCCCTCCCCAGGGCAGGGGAGTTGGAACTAGATCATCTTTAAAGTCCCTTCCACCCTAAACTGTTCTGTGATTCTACAATGCCCCGATCTGATATTCAGAGCCAAGGGTGTGTTCCCTCTCCACACCAGAGCACTCCAGGGACCATTTAAATTTCAGCTGGGCAGGAGAAACGCAATGACCACCCCACCGCGATCCAGATCCTCTCAGCTCTGCTTAAGCTGCTACTGCTTGTGCAGCAGTGTCCCAGAGGGGTCTCAAGAGGCCACTCGGCAACATCACAAAGTCCCAGAGCGTGAAGAAACGACCAAGTTCCCAAAAGCTCTGTAGCTGCCCGTATTTTGAGTGCCCCAGTCAAGACAGAACAAAGCACTTATATGGTCCTGATGGAATGAGGATTATTAGCCAATTCCTTCCAAAGAACCAGTGGAAGAAAAGAAAGTCATGGGGTTGTCTGCAAGTTTAACAGCCACCCGTGCCCAGGAAGGCTGAGTTCTGTGTTCCTGCTGCAAGGCAGGCTCAGTAAGCAGGGAGGGTATCCTACGGTGGGACAACTCCATCGGGACTTGAGGCAGTAAACAAAGCAGCTGAAGGGAGGGAGCGGAAACCCAGCAGTCGTGAGCTTTCCTAAATGGGTGCAGAGTGAACCAGCGCCAGTTGACAGAAACAAGGCCAATAAATAAACAAGGGTCCAAAATGTACGTGGGGTAAGAAAAAGAGAGTAAGGGAAAAGACCTTATCAGAAGTGGGGTGTCAAGGAGGGAGCAAACCCAGAAACTCTCACAAATGAAGAAATACTGATGCTTATCACTCACGTGGAAAGGTACGAATGTATTTTTCTGAAAACGCAGCTGAGACTTCAGCAGAGTGAAAAGCACAAGCGTCTAAATACGAGAGGCAAGTGACAAGAATTGCGAGTATACGGAAGTCGAAAGCGAAACTGCCACAGACTTCACCTGCACTTCCAAATCCATTTATGTCATTGGAAGGGAACTCTTAGTTCCTCCAGTCTTCTGGCTCAGTAAAAAAACCCCAACTTTTGGACCGTGGAAGGGTTCCAGAGGGAGCGAGTGCAAAGATGACAGCACAGCTGCGGAGCTATGCAAGGGATGGTCCTGCAGGATTATGGCTACTGCAATCCTCATGGCTTTTAGAATCTAAAAAGATGTATTTTAAAATACAAAAGACCAAAAGGGATAGAGCCATCTACAGCAGCCCCCCTCCCCCCCAGGTCCAGAGAGCTTTGAACGTCACTGTTCACAACGGCAGGATTTCCACATGCTACTCCCTTTTTCTGCAGGCCCACCAAACCCATCCGTGCGGTGTGGTGGTCAGACCTGTGATGAAGTGGGAATCTGAGCTGTATTGAGCGGAAAAGAGAGAGGCTGGACGTGGAGAAGGAGCA
Source organism: Baryphthengus martii (assembly GCA_013396935.1). Classification (NCBI taxonomy): domain Eukaryota; kingdom Metazoa; phylum Chordata; class Aves; order Coraciiformes; family Momotidae; genus Baryphthengus; species Baryphthengus martii. The sequence continues at coordinate 680,313 of VWZK01006742.1, forward strand.
TGCAGGATACCCACGACAGCCATCACTGACAAACTGTATAAACCCTGTTTTCTCACGAAATAACCATCCTTTCATCCCCTACCTCTTCACTCAACGCCATCATACCTGCTGCTTCACAGGCTACTAGTGCTTAGCCAAGATCCTATAATCCAGAAGATGAAGGGTATAATCAGACTACCCCCCAAAAACGCAGATACCTCCTTAACACTAGTCTGCTTTTTTTTCAGAAGCAAATGGCTTTTGTGTGTTATTAGCACTCTTTTGCTTTAGTTCTCTGCCCTCTTACCAAGTTAGATGAATGCTAGGACATGGGAATGAATAGCTGAGGTCAGGGAGGAGAAAAAAACCCATCTCCCTTAACATCAGCAAACTGTCAGGTTGGTTTAATTTAATCAATGAGCCGTACCCTGGTACAACTGCATGTTAGGCATCGGTGTACCGCCCAAGAAAGACAAAATGCACATAGAAAACCCTATTTTTATTTCCAAGTATCAGTAATTTTTCAAGAAAACGTGGAATGGGTAAATATTACCAAACGTGTGCTCAAATAAAGTAGCAGTAGAGGGGAAAGATTCCTGTTCTTCATGTCCTCCCTAAATTCTGCATCCACTAAGTGCTGAAGTCACCATTAGCAGACACAGTACTCACAGGTTTCCAAGAGCGCAACTCACCACCGCTTGGATCTCATACCTAACGGGCTTTTTCCCCCACACATCCCCTCGCTTCCCTCTACGCGCCATTGTCAGCGCCTTACAGACGCTCCGATCGGATGTCTCCCCAGCAGTATCTGCGTGCAAAGGGAACGCTCCGAAGAGGCACCGAGATGGTTTCCAGTAAGCGCCACAGCCCGGGGGAGCGACCCTTCCCGGGACGGGCGGCCCGGTGGCGGCGGCGCCCTTGGCGCCTCTGCGTCTGAGGAGAGCGAGGGCGGCCCGGGGCCCACCTGACAGGAAAACCGGCGGCCGCCAACGGCCATGCAGCGCTCGGGGCCACGAACCGAAGCTCCCCGCCCTCTC
>VWZK01006742.1:682078-757888 GCA_013396935.1 Baryphthengus martii
CCGTCCGCCAGCGCCCGCAAGGGGTGGGTCACGGCGGCCGCTCTCGGCGCGGGTGGCTGCCGGCCCGTGGGACCAGGAAGGGTTGCGGTGCCGAGCGGGAGCGCTGCGATCCCGCCCGCTGAGGGAAACTGCGATGCTCCAGCTCCCTCCAAACGCGTCCCTACGTAGGATCTAGAGCCAATTTTGAAATGCCGAGGGAAAACCAGTTTGAGCTGTTCTCATTTCTAGCTTATTTTTTTCCTCCATAGAGACGCTCCCTGCCCGCATCAGCCGCGCAGCGAGGCTGCTGTCGAGCCGCTCGTACTCGGGAAGGCCGGGGCGGGGGGGGGTTGCGTTGCCTCAGAGGTGTCCCCAGCACGGGATTCTCTAGCACAGCGCTGCTGGTTCAGCCCAGCACAGGCTCAGCTGCCCGCAGGAACTTCCTGGAAGCGTCCAGCACGAATCCATAGTAGCTGACAGGGATTTTGTTCTATAACTGCCCACACCTGTGATCCTTTCTCTTCCTACATTCACCATCTTTGATGGAAAACCGTTTCAGCGTTTGGATTCTTAAAGGCGGGAGGAACGAGCCATAGTACAGCTTCCTAATCGATCAAACTTAAAAGCGTAGATCAATGTTGAAGATAATGTGCGGTTGGGGAAAAAAAAGAAAGATGCTTCAGCGAGATACTGTGCTACTGCAAGAGGGGATATTACACTAAAGTAGTGGCTAAGTCAGTAATTACATTTTGTTATGCACTCAGCAGAAAAAAACCTTAAAAGAAGGCTTTTTTAAAGATTAAAAGAAGTTAACCAAGCAGAGTTGTTTCTTGGATTTTTTTTATGTAACTGCAGCCTGTCTTTGAGATGGGGTGGTGTTAAAAGGATGATTAATTTATTTGGTCCTTAAAAAGCCCGGAAAGTAGTAGGTTGATTAGTTAGTATGGTGTACTTGACACCACCTGTGATCTGTTTCATTGTCTGTTGTGTGGTACGTTTTCTTTTGTCTTTTTCTCTGAGCACTGGTGAGAACAAGCAATGGCCAGTGTAAGTGGGAAGGAAGAATGCTTGAAATTCTGTCCTTTGTAAGTGTGATGGGGACTGTGTGTACTGTCGAGCTGTGGTCTTTCATCTGTTGACAGTGACAAGCAGCAGTCAAAAAATCAGATGATAGTAGGAGTAGGGTATATGCACAGTATATACAGAAGAAGTAGTGTAGTATTGTTCTGGTCGGTGATGTGTTGAGCAATAGTACTCATGTGGAAAGGTGGGCAAGAAGTTACCTGATGTCTACTACTGCTGAACTTCAACTACAGTTTTCTGAGACTAGTGTGGTGTTAGGCCTGAAGGACAGGATCAGTTTTATTAGGACTTCTACAAGTTGTATGAACATAAAATTAAAGGGAAAAACCCATCTGTTTTACTACAGTTTTCGTTTTGTGGTCCTTGACAATTCTGTCCTACCTTGTAGGTAAGAATCCTGCGTGTTAAAACTGCAGAGTTACTCTTAAAAGTGGGAACATTAGATTTCCAGGCCAATACTTTTATAGTAGTTCAAGCACAGAAACGCGTCATTGGGGTCTTGCTTACGTCTTGTAAAGCTGTTGGAAAAACAAGAAAGTTAAGCTGTGAGATTTAGGTTGGGTCCTCTGCTTATCCAGGTATGCCTCCTAAAATCTCAGAGGACAGCAACTTAGTTTGGCTTCAGAGAATATTTTTAGAAAGTCTTGCTTTTATTATGATGGCTAGAGTATTGCTGGAACCCTGGGTAAGATAAGACAGAATTTCCTCTTAGGACAAGCTTTTGGGTGGTAGAGAATTGAAGAGCATTTCTTCTGCAGAAAGTGCAGCATTTGAAGAGAGCTAATGTTCTTTAAAATGGGGAATAATTCCAAAATCTGAAGGACTGGAAGGAAATATTTTCTAAATTTCCTTTTATAATTAGGGAAGTCCATTGTTTTGCCATTAACATTCATCTTGACCCTGGAGCGAGGGAAGCTGACTCTGGTAAATTGTACAGTGTTTCCAGTTTTATAGGTTTGTGTAAATGTGTAGGTGACCTGCTCTGTGAAGGTGTGTGCTCTGTGGAATTTCTATGGTGTTTGACCTGGTGTTAATCAGAAAATACTAAGCTTTTTTCCCTGTATCTTTTAGTTATGTGTTGAAATAACCAGATTTTGATGGCATGTTTCAAGCAGTGAGTTGTTCTCTGTGGTTGATGGTGCAGCTCTTTGGCGGCTCTTTCAGGTTATGAGCGTGTGCGGTGCTGGGCAGGTATGTCCTCCACAGGGATTTGTCAAACAGAGTCTGAATCTTGTACTGGCTTCATGCTAAGCCCTTGGTTCTTTTACTTATATTAAATTTTATTCTTATCCCAGTGCTGTTGTCAGATAAGACTAGAGGTTGGGAGTGGTATTCGAATATAATAGTTCCCAGAATAGAAAGTTCAGGAGTCTGCTTGTTTGAATACACTCCCTCTATCTTTCAACACCACCGTCAACTCTTTCATATGTGAAACTAGTATTCTTGCTGATGGGAGAGATCGCGGTGGAAACCTCATGAATTCCCAGGCAGACACACTTGCTGAGATGGGACTGTTTGCCAGGAACTTTGGGACTTGTTTTTTTGGCAAGGAAGGTGAATTATGTGTAGGTATCGCTTACAGGTTGTGACATGATGCTGGACAGAATCACATAAGAATGTCTCCTTTGGGTTTTGCTCAGGCTTAAATCCGAGAAAGTTAAATTCTATTATGTAAGTGTACTTGTCTCAGTGATGCTCTGAGTAGAAATCTGGGGGATTTCATCCCAAAATTGGATAGTTTCATAAGGGGAGGAGCTCGACTTTGATTACTGTCATTTGGTAAGTGACCAGAGAGAACCAGCTGCTTGAGATTGGATTCTGGAAAAAGTCTTGTCGTATGCACAATGAGGCATAACATTTTAAAAAGTTACTGCCTTCAATAAAAAGAATCTTCATAATGTGTTTTAATAATAATTTAATATATCCCAAATATAATTGGAAATAATAGATTTGGATGGAAATAAGTCAAGCAAGACTAAGATTTTTCTGAATCTCTTCAGAGGAATGGCCGCTCTAAAAAGCAGCCTATAGTTGTCCAGAATGCTTTGTGCTCAGTTTGGTGGTTCTTTTGTTTATGGAAGAAATACTTAAATTCAGACCACAAATGCCTGTATGAAAGAAGCAGTTTCTTGTAAAGCAGCTTATTACAGGGATTCTCTGTATTGTGTCGAACTGGTGGATTTAAGATAAGCAGGGAGGTGGTTGGATCAGCTGCTTCATTTGTAGGTCACTGTCTCAGCCTGAATTGGTTTTCCTGTTGATATCACTTGTGGTGCTGATAGTGCAGATACACTTGCAGAAACTGGAATTCTCTTTCTGAATTCGGATACATTTGGACTGGTGAGCTGAAAGCGCTCTCCTGGTCACTTTATAGGTCTGAGGGGGAAATGCATTTTGTGGTTACTTGCCTATTTTCTTCCCCAGCTAAATAAATCAACATTTTTGTGTAGGTGGAGAGCAGTCCGTACTGCAGGCTGAAGCAGTCATGGTCTGGGACTGCCGCATGCAGGTAGCAAAAAAACCTGCTGAAACAGTTATCTGCCAAGGTTAGATTTATATGGAAAAGCTTCCAGGTGGTTGTATTAAGATAAAAACTGCTTCTTCACCATCCGCCTCACCTTGAAAACAAGGCAGGCAGAAAAAGCAGTACCTTTAATACCTGTCTGTAAATAGTATTGTTAGAACAAAACATCGTTACTGGGCTTGAAAATGTGATTAGTTTGAATGTGAGGAGGTTTGTGTTGTAAAATAGACTTGAGGCTTTGCTTTTTGCTTCTGAAAGATGGCATCTGTTCGCACAGTAGTGTGCCGCCCTGAGGAGGTATCCCTTTGATATTGGATGGAGGGAAGTGGTAATTTTAGCAGGCAATAAATTGCCCGTGTAAATGTCAAGAGAGAAGGAATGGAGAAGTTACTGCTGTCGTGTGCTGTCATTCGGTTTATAGAATGGGTTGTGTCTGCAGCGTTGGAAAACTTGATATTTAACAGGAAAATTGAGCGGTTCAGAATCTGCCTGATACCTAAGGTTAGAATTTTGCCGAGCCCCTGGTAAGGGCCAAGATGATTTTCATAGCGCTTCCCTCGGTAGAGCGGCGTTGGTTTTGCCCGGGGTGCAGCGGTGCTGCTGAAAGGAAAGGTTGCAGCTACCAGGGGACCGAAAGGAGGCTGGAAATGCCACCTTTAATTGCATTTCGGTGTGACTGGCTGCGCGGCTCGGCAGTGAAAGTTGCTACGGCGTTTGATAGCAGTAGCTGGAAGCACTAGAGGCAGCCTGTTCAGCTGTAATATCAAGCCACTGTCGGGTTATTTGAGGACGCCGTTCCAGGATTAACTCTTAACTTGCCTACTCTGATCTCTTTTAAATAGTAACACTCAAGGTTTTTGCTCGTCTATTTGAGTGCTTTGGTATTTGATTACTCAACGTAGAGTTAATGTCGACGGGAGAAACCAAATTAAATGTAGATCCTGTAATTTATAAGCTATATAAAGTTGAAGCTCTTGATTTAGATATACTCCACTGCCTTAAGTGTAGGTTCTGGGTAGACCAACCACCTCTGCTGTACGCGCTGCTGCGGCAACTTAGCATAACCACACGTTTGGGATTAGAAGAGCAGGGTAAAATGTGATAAACTACTGATTATGATTAACTTCCTGTAGCTCTCCTGGAGGTGACATTCAAGGGCGTGTTTTTTTAAAGCTGCTCCACTTAATTGTGTATTCAATCCAAAATCCAAACAGCTTCTCTGTGGGTTGTTGATAATGCACTCAAGCTCTGTGAATTCTGCGTGAGTCAGAATTGCTTGGTGTCATCTCAAGTTATCCTAAATCGGAAGCTGCAGACAGGAGGCACAGGATGTAAAGGCACGAAGCTGCCCTTGTCAGTCATGGATCTGTCTCTTTAAGGACTTGAGAGGCTTCCTTTTGTTTTCCAAGGCCTCCATTTGAAGAGAATGGCAAATGGGTTATGAATTTGATAATACGAGAAACTAAAACGTGTTTCCTGAATTTAAGGGGTGGTTGTTGCTTAATTTCTCTCTTCCAATCCTAGTCAGGACATTTGCATTCCTGGGTGGTTCTCACAGGCTGATGGCAGCTGTCCTGCAAGTTGAGGGTATGTAGGATGGGGGAAAAGTGAAAAAAGTCCGTGCTGTGTGTTGCCTAGAAGACCTCTTAACATGATTTAAGGTTATTAAATTTACCAAAACCGTGTGAACGTGGGCCCTTAAAGGTTGTATTTCCTTCTTGAGAAATAAGAAGTACAGTGGATGCTGAATTGTTGTGTGGGGAAAGGATGTTTTGGGGGGAAAAGATGCTTATGTTGAACTTGTTACAAGGAAGTAAACCGAGGCAGTTCTGGAACAAAAGTGCTAAAACAGGCTTTCAGGTGCCTTTCTCTTTCTCAAGAGATATCCCTGCCACTTCTTTAATTGCCGTGTGATGAAGGCAGATGCAAATGAAGTATGCAGGGTGGGGCTTCCCTTGGCACAAATCTTAACTAGTCTTGCACTATGGCTGGAAGTTGCACCTTCCTGCCCCCGCCCGGCTCCTGGCACTGGCTCGCTGGAAGCCTGGTCACCAGCACAGGGAATTGATTTCTTTGAGAAGTAAAGCAGCCAGAAGGAAAACATTTCTTATCGTTCAGCTGCTCGGCTCTACAAGTATCACCCTGACAGAGGCAACGGGGTCAGGAGCATGAGCTGTTTCGGGGAGGGTGGAGTAGGCTCTTTGTGGCCATGCAGACTTTCTTTCGGGTCAGACTCGTTATGAAACCACATCTCTATAAGTATTTTCCTCCGGCACTCCAGATAGGCGTGAATGCTTTTTTGTAAGCTTTCAACAATGGGCCTTTTGAACCTGGGGAGTTCTCTTGACAGAAAGATAGCCCTGCAAAGGTGGTGAGATGTGCATTAGGGAATTAGGAAGAAATCAAGTTTTTTTGAGATTATTGTTTAAATAACCTTTCATAGTCAAATCGTATCATTTCATGCAGAATTCAGGAAAAGTGAGATGTTTGACCTGGGATAAATCTAAGCCTCCTTCTGAAGTCTTCAAATTCAGCTGATGCGTCAAGTGATATGATCTGGAATTTTCTGGAAGCATTTGGTAGCCAAGTGGACCCAAGTGGATCAAAGCCAAAGCTCCAGACTATCATCATGGACCCAGTTAGGTTGGAAAAGACCTTTAAGACCATTGAGTCCAACCATAAACGTAATGCTGCCACATCCACTGCTAAACCTTAAGTGCTGAAACTACAGGTCTTTTAAATACCTCCAGGAATGGTGACTCAGCCACTTCTCTGGGCGACCTGCTCCAGTGCTTGATAACCCTTTTGGTGAAGAAATTTTTCCTAATGTTCAATCTAAACCTCCTCTGGTGCACCCTGAGGCCACGTCCTCTTGTCCTATCGCTTCTTACTTGGGAAGAGACAACCACCCATCTTGCTGCAACTGACATAGCTGTACAATGAAGTGCAAGGCTTTCAGAATCCCTGATTGCCTCCCTACTTGGAAAACCGGTGGAACACTGGTATAAGGAGATGATACAAATTCTCAGATTGCAGATTTTGGATTACCGAGTGTGATGTGCCGGTTGAGACGAAGATAGGACAAGCAAAGAATAGCTTCAGCCTTGGAGGCTCTTGAAAAAGGGAAGTCTATTTGAAACTTCTCATGGGACTTCTTACATGAATTAGAGAAGTTATGACTAGAACATGAGGAGGAAATTTATAGCAGTTTAATTTGGATGAAATCCTTAAGAGTTTGTGGATAATGGCCAAAGATTACTCCTTTGAGGCGTAAAATGAAGTGAATTATTTCTGAAGGCCTTTTAAGGAACCCAAGATTCTAATGTGTGACACTGAGAAGTCTTGTTCAGAAAAGTTGTGATGCTTCCGTATTAAATAGATACGAACTGGAGAAAAAGGATGATTTTCTGATAGATTACGCTTTAAACAGTGAAGTTTCCTTTCAGCTCTCTCTTTTTAATATTACACTGAAATCTTAGAGTGAGGAGTTAATACTTCTGGAATGGTTCTCAATATTCTTAGGTATTTTAGATTACAGAAATCAGACAACATACTTGACAAATCTTAGCCAGTTATTTGTATTCTGTGGAGTATTGAGTTAAGTGGATTTTAATTTGAAAAAAGGGAATACATAAGTGGTCTCCAGTGTGTCAGTGTGAACCATGTGCAAGCGTAATACGAAATTACGGTATCAAAAGTGTCTCTTGACAACATTGTCTCCTGAGTTAGTGGGATACATCTGCCTAGCTTCAACAACTTGTCAGATTCTATTGCCAAAACTTCATTCAATATGTATGACCTCCTTTAAAGGTACTCTTGCTATATGCAAAAAGAGCTGGGATGCATAATATGTCAGAAAACTCCATTAAATCTGTCCTACAAACTGTCAAAACAATCAAGCGTTTGACATTAACGCAGTAAAGTGTATTTTGCTTTAAGGCTCAGTCCTCCATTAATAATAAATTTTTGGTGTTGTAAATCTGTTTCAGAGTTAGTATTTTTAATTAGGGAATGTCTGCTTCTAATAGATTTTTCTGCTTCATCTCTATAGTGTGACACTAGTGAATAAATTCTAAAGAAAGGTATTAGTTGTACTCTTCTAACCTTTTTTGTGTTTGGAAAAAAAGATTATCGAAATTCCTGATAAATTCCTGATTTTGTGGGTTCTAAAGTTAAGTCTAAAAATAGTTTAAATGTAAAGTAATTCCAGTTTTCCTGAACAGTAAATCTGGGAAGAATAAGAAGTTGTCTGAATATTTCAAAAGCATGTTCTTTATACAGTGGATCAAGAGGTCTTGACACGTAAGCCATTTTTCTGCTTGTCCTTCCTCAACTGCAAAATCTTTTATCCCCAAGTGTGATGGAAGGCTTAGGACGGGTTTAAGTGACGCTTCCAGGACATGTTTCAGTGCCTAGCTTGTTGAAATTTCTTCTAGATTAGTGTCTCGGATGGGATTTCTAAGCCTAGCATTGGGTTGTGCGTTTGTCACAACCAGCTGCTGTGAACAAGTATAAGTTAATGGTGGTACAGAAAAAATAAGATGATGCCTTCTCTCTTTGCATTTCCAGGCAAAAAGGTTGTGAACTTAAAGCCATGATCTCATGTACAATTTATAGCTGATGGAGAGACTGTAGGATATACATTTCTTTTTTTTCTGAAGATAGTTGTGTGAACATCCCATTCGTTGGCATGCAGCTGCTGATGTAGGCATGGGCTGTACATCCAAAAGCTTGAAAAGGTTTAAGGGGGGAGGTTGGAAAGCAGAGAAAGGGACAATATGAGAAGGGGTGAATGGACCCGGGTTTTAAGGGCAACTTAACTGTGAGGAAGGTTGGGCCTTGCTTCTCCGGTTCTTAAAGCATGGAAGTGTGGAAGCCAAAAGTGGGGATAGGGGTTATGTCCTGAATAGCCAGGCTGAGGAAGTCTTTGCTGTTCCTGTGGTGTTGGTCCTTGACTATTTATCTGTAATAATTAACATTTAGCCATTTTTGCCAAGTAGGTGCAATGTACTTAATTTCTTAGGTACTGTTTAGAATAGACTTGAATTTAACTGGATAATAAGAGTAACAATCACTCTTGCACTTTGAGAATTTTATTTGGGTTGATCTGCGGAGAGTTGTTAACAGCAGACCAATACAGCGCACTGCTCTGCCTCTTGAAGGTCGGTCTGGAGTTAGGTTGCCTTCAACTGTAGCTTGATACTCCTTGTATGAGTTGTGTGGTTGTGCTGGTGGGTGATGGGCAATGAAGAATCCAGCTTCTGTTGGCAGGTGTTTCCTCAAGTGCTGGAGCTGAACTGACTGGAAGACACTTAACTTGTAAAAGACTGGCTAAAAGGAAAGACATTTTACCGTCAGGTTGCAAGTGTCATCCTCAGTTATCTCCCTGGGCTATTTTCAAATGGTTAGGGGAGGGTAGGAGTGCAGTGGGTTGTTTGGTTTGGTTTTTTCAATTTTTTTTATGTGGTTTTGTTCTTGTTCTTTCTTGCAAAGATCAGAGTTCAGTATTGTGGCCCTTCTGTACTAGACAGTATAAAAACTAAGAATAGAAAAGTATGATTCCTACGCAAAACCTGAATTTGGAATACCTTGTGAGCCAGCAGATTGGATACACACTGGTTAGGAAGGTAAGAAAGCCAGCTGGCAGTCATGACAGGCAAGAAGTTCATAATATGCTACAGCAAAGATAGATTACCTGTTCTGTCTTCTCTGCCCTATGGCAAAATCAACTGTGTTGTGTCATACCTGATGGATCTTTAGCTTAAGTTCGCTTAAAATTACCCCAAGACTGGTGGCTCTGATGGCTCTTCTGATACTCTACGTGGTGTTATCCTTACCCCAGAGTCTTTTTTTGCTGGTGTCTTACCCATACCTGTCATGCTGTGATTCTGGTATATTGTTTCTTTGAATCTTCCTTACTATTAACAGATTTTTCCTCTGTATTAAGAGGCTGCTCTGTTGTCTGGATTGGGTAAGTGTGTAAATGAAGAAGGCGAAGTGGGGAGGGTTAATGACTAACTGCAGTTCTATAAAATGCTGTGGTATGAAGATGGCGTTTAACAGATTGTGGCTTTCTTCAGAAGAGGGGAGGAAGTTCACATATGAAGCAGAAGGAACATAGAAGATGCCTGTAAAGTTAATTCAAAGAAGGTCTAGAATTGCATTGGAAGAGACACAACAGTAACTTATCAAAAGTTGACCTGTATCTGATGAGGGGAGACAGTTTTTGTAGAGGAAGGTTGAGAGGTTGAGTTCAGACGTACTGCTTTTTTTTACGTTGAATGTGGTTATGTAAAGATCTGCAGCAGCCTCGTGCTGACACAGGAGAACTGAAATGGTCTTGGCTCAACTGTATGATTGTTTATCTAGACAGTCTCAGTGTCTACTAGTTCATCTCTTGACTGAGGTGTGGTGGAGTTGACCATGCTCTGCTCTGCTCGTGGAAGAGAAAGTCAACACTAATCTTTGTCCATATCCCTGAAGACCACCTTCTCTGCTAGCCGTCATGATTGGTACCGCGGTTCCTGCTCCTTCCCCCAGCTTTGGGAGCTTCCAGCAGTGTGGGTCATGGCAGGTGATCGTGCTGTGTGCAGATGAGGGCTGCTGGTAGCAGCACTCTTGCCACGGAAGTCAGGGTTTGGCTACCATGTGCGTTGTTGGCATTTGTTGACATTGGGGGTCATCAGACTTTGGACCATCAATGAGGCCGTGAAGGGTGTTAGATGGACTGGCTACTTCATAGTCAGGTGTAGCACTGCAGGCTGAGGCTGCCTTTTCTCACCAAGATCTTCTAGTGATTGGTGGACAGGTAGATTGAGATATAGGTGTTCAGTATATTCTAAAATTAACCTGCCTGTAGTTGTTGGAACAAACTAGTAATATCTGGAGGTTTTGCTATGAGTTGGCAAATAGCTCTGTGCACCTTTCATCAGGGTGAGGCTGAATTTCTTCACTGTAGTTGCTGGAGACACATCACACTACTTGCTTGGTAACGTTACCAAGAGAGGGGGTATTACCGTTGCTATTTTGTCAGGTACCTTGTCTCATCTATGACAAGGAAGAGAGATAGATCTCTTACATTCTTGCAATTCCAGGCAGATCCTTGAGGCCCTGTTTCATAGGCATTTCAGTAATACTGTCTAGAGGTTCCATTACTCACCATTTCAACTTCATTTCTGACAGTTTACTTGGTGTTACGATACGCTCAGGATCAAGATCTTAGACTTGATTTTCTAAAATGATGCCAGGGAAAACGTCTCTGACATTTTCAGACTTAGCCCTTTGCTTGGTTGTGGTTGTAAAGAGGTGTGGTTGGCCGCAGCGTTGGCAACAGTCAGTGCTATGACTCCACTCCTCATGAACTTATTTATAAAGGGAGATCCATAGGGAAAAGCTACATTTCAATGACACGGTGCTGATCAGTTGGAAGACTGAGATCTTTCATCTTGGTAAGGGTTCCATGCTGTTGAAGCTTTCTCTGTTATTGGTGTAGATCTTGTGTTCTGAAAACATACGTGAGGACTGCAGCAAAAGAAATATGGCCAGCAGGTCGATGGCGTGATTCTGCTGCTCTGCTCTGCTGTGAGACCCCATCTGGAATACTGTGTCCGGCTCTGGAGTCTTCAGCACACAAAAGATGTGGACCTGTTGGAGCAGGTCCAGCCAGAGGAGGCCACAAAAATGATCCAAGGGCTGGAACACCTCTGCTATGAGGAAGGGCTGAGAGCAGGGGTTTTTCAGCCTGGAGAAGAGAAGTCTCCAGGGAGACCTTACAGTGGCCTTTTAGTACTTTAAAAGGGACCTGTAAGAAAGGTGGGATCAGACTTTTTATCAAGGCCTGTTGCAATAGGACGAGGAGTGATGGTTTTAAACTAAAAGAGGGGCGATTTGGACAAGATACAAAGAAGAAATTTATGATGAAGATGGTGAGACACTGGCCCAAGTTGCTCAGAGAGGCGGTAGATGCCCCATCCCTGGAAACAGTCCAGGTGAGGTCAGATGGGGCTCTGAGCAACCTGATCTAATTAAAGTTGCCCCTCCTCACTGCAGGGGGTTGGACTAGATGACCTTTAAAGGTCCCTTCCAACCCAAACTATTCTGTGATGTGCACTGAAAGGAAGAGGTGAGGATTTTATACCCTTTTTTAAATAGAAATATAAAGTTTATAATCCTAATTTGTACCTGTGCACTCTGGCTTGTTTGATGCCCCACTGCTGTACCCTGTGGCCAGGAGTGGCATGTAACTTAATGTGGCTGGTATTAACTTCAGCCAGTTGTGTGAAAGTTTTTAAAAAAACAAACAAAAAAAACAAAACAAAAAAAAAAAACAAAACAAAGAACGGGGAGGGGAAATGATGGCTGCAAACCCCTGGTGAAGAGCTGCTTTATCCCATGTGGTTGTGCCCAGGAGTCGAGTTCCTGGGATCCTGCTGTTAAATTTGACTGGGCTGCAAGTGCCTTTCAGGTCTGCACAGTGGTGGTGCAGTGGGTGGAGAGCTGGTGCTGGGAACTGCAGCAGGAAGGATCCACCTCTTGAAGTGCTAAAACCTCCTAGTCCCGTGTTTCTGACCCACAGAAAGGTAATTGAAGTTGTACACTCCAGTGATCTTTAGTGATTGGAAGTTGGGAGTTCATTCCCTTGTATTGAAACTAAAACCTAGAAGATGGAAAAGGGAAGCGCATGGAGTGTGTTAAAGCCATTTTTATTTCTAATGACATAGCATTTCAAACTGATTTGATGATGAAAGAATGACAGTTACTAAAAGTATCTTTCAAAGACATTTCATGCTGTACATACCCAGTGATCCAAGGAAAAGGTCAAGTTTATTCAGATACCTAATTAGCCACTTGAAGTGTGCGCAGAGGGAGAGAGGACTTGGCTTCTACCCAGCAGTACGAGTTGAATTTTGCCTCTTTGGGGAGAAATCAGTACAAAGTTCAGGCTCTTTTCCTCTAAATGTGTCATAAACTGAGACGTTAGGGACTGATAGTTAAGCTTAATAAGGCTCACTTTATAAGTGCAGTGTAGCGAGTTGTCCTGTGTAACTTTTAGGAATACATTTGTTAATGAGGCCAGCAGCACATGCCTCTGAAAGCAGGTTGCCTCGGAATTTCTCCACCACCTGAAATATTTTAGGTACGGTGCAGCAGGGATGCACAGTTTCTGCAGGAAGTCTGAAGGGAATACAAAGGATAGTATTTATCTGAGCAAATACTGGTGGACTCTGGGGTGTGAATGTCTGAATTTCCTTTGTAGTTCTGAGGCCCCAGGATGCAGTTCCCCTGACCTATTTAAAGCCTTTTGGATGCAGCTCTCTAGACACATACACCAGGACCAGATGAGATGTATGCTACAGAGTGTTCTGACTTTTTTTTTTTCTAATCCTTGTAACAGCTTTTTTATCTTTGACAACTGGTAGTAAATGCATGCAATTAAAATTGGTTTACCTCATTAAAAGGGAAATGACAGGCAAACTGTGGCACTCTGTTTTTCTACTAGCAAGGGCAGCAAGCAGAGGTAAGTGGACTGTACACTAGAATACCTAAGACATTTTTTCTGCTAATCCTTTGCTGAAGTTCCTGACATAAATGGAGACAAAATGGACACCTGGAAGTGGCAACAAAGCCGTTGCAGGAAGATGAGTGAATTTTTCTCTACACGCTTGCATGGACATCTAATCCATCACAGCAAAGGCTAAGTGAGCAGTGAGGGGTGAGCGCTGCTGCAGGCTATGGGGCACGCTTGCTGCCATGTATCAGGGAGTAAAGCACATGCTCTCTTCTTGCTTTCCATACAGAAAATACGATCTCGATGGCAGTATTAGGATTCTTGGTTTATGTTTTGAAGGCTCATTGCAGCCAAGCTAGCAAGGGCCTGCAAATACGCTTGTGAGCTTTGAAATCTGAAATAAATAAAGGAAGCCATCTGACTTCCTTTCTAAATGACTGCCTCTCAGATTTCTTCTGGCTTGCAGAGGAATACCTTTGATAAACCTCAAGGAGATTGTGCAATGCATGAAGGAAGGGAAACAAGCATGTGTCCTTTTTTCCCCCCTGCAGGCTTATGTTCATGCTGTTACAAACCACCATGTGAACCTCCTTCTACAGCAAGAGTGTTTTTTGCTACAGTGCTTTGCCTTGGACTGTCAAATACATTTCCTTGTATCCTACTATAAAAATAGATCAGGAGAAGGCAGTTGAAGCAATGGGATAGAGCGCCACAGAAGTTGAAACAAGAGGTTTTGTTGTCCTGAAAGGCTCATCTGCTCTTTGGTTTGTCATGAAGGTCCCTTCTGCTCTTGGTCTCTCACTATATTAGCAAAAGATGTCTCATTGAGGCTCTCAGACTTTTATAGGATAAGGGCAGATTCTTTAGTCTGTCCTTCAGAAAGCTCAGACAAGCACTTTGAAAGAGGAGTGCCACCTCTTCTGCAAATTGAGCGTGAGCATCTTGGGAGCAAGTGCACCAGTTGCTCTATCAGCAAGAATTTTCTCTGCAAGCATGAGAATATAATTTTTTTTATCTTTATCATAATGTTGATATTGCAGGGAAATAACTACAAAATGGATAAATCTGTAGCTCAAAGTAGATGTTTGTACATGGTAATTCCTCATGATTAAAAGTCTGTTAGTAGAATTAAGTTGCATCCGAGTAAAACACAAACTGCTCGTTGTATCACTGTCTCCAGAGGTCTAGAAACAGAATTCTTTATTGACCCAGATGTATCATCTTTATAGTCATTAGAATAATTCTCCGAACTACATAGCAGTAGTCAGCAAAACAGCAACTACATAGCCATAATTAGTACCTGGGGGGAAGAACTCTTAATTAACCATAGAAGGTTGCTAACGATGAAGCCTGAGATGAATGTTGAACTAGTGATGGGTTCTGAGATCATCTGCTATCTTCTGGAAAGACTTTTGTCAGAGAGGGATATTATAATACCCTTTGCTATCCAGTAAAACCCCCACCTGCTCCAAGAAGTCGTTCAGTCCCCTTCTGTGCTCTGAGGACAAATAGATAATCTGCCCTGTGGAAGTGCTGGTGTCCCTGTTGTGCATCTCGATATTCCGAATTAACGAAGGTTAAGAACCCAAGGTTCGAGTTCAATTGAGTGTAATTTTCAATATGAAAACTTCATCTCTGAAGTGCAGTATGTTGGGCATGGCTGTTGGGTAAGATACCAAAATCTGGGTACACAGTAAGTCTTACCTAATTTGATATGACTGACAGCATTTCCCTATGCAATGTATTGAATGCTTTTGTGACAAAACCTGAACTGGTTTGTTCTGTAGGTAAGATTGAGGCTATGTATATAGAGGCTAACTTAGGTAAGATGCTAGGCTTGTGGTAGGAGCGGGTTAGGTGCTGCCAGCTGTTAGGTGTTTAAGGAGGGTACCTAAGTGAATGTTTTAATGGAAAAGGATGGGTTAAAGAAACTGCTGCTAAAATTCTAAGAGAATGGGGAATTTCAACTCTTTAGTAGTTGATGTTCTTGATCCCATCAAACTGTTTATTGATTGCTTGTGCTGATGACTTTTGAGTATTGAGAAATTCTTCCTTTTGAGATAAACTGCGCTGTGCTGGCAGTGGCTGTCATCGTGGAGATGCCACGTTAGCGGGCAGCTGCAGCATCGAGCTTGCACAATGCTGCGCTTGTGGAGCGGTTGTTTGACTTGCTCCCTGGCCAGTTGCATCATCTTTGTCTCCTGGGTTTGGGGGGAAGTTGGCTACGGATGCAAGTTTCATCTGGGCTTTCCCTCTGCCTATTGCAAGGAAATAAGGGTGTGGGACAGGGGAGGGCAGACAGGTGGTGGTGCACCGAGGAGAGGGCACGGCCTCTTTGGGGAGGCCAGATGTTCATGAGCCCACCCATGCTCCGTTATTCATCTTCTTGGTAAATTGCCTAGTGTTGTAAAGCTTGAATTTTAAGGCTAGATGAGATACCGCAGCTCTCGTCCAAGAAGTAAAAGGGTGAGTAAAAACTCAATTTGGCAATTGTTTTGCCTTGACAACTGCAACGATGTTTGAAGCTGATGTGCTGTGACTGCACTAGTCACTGTTTATGGGACATTCTGCGTTATGTAGTGAGCAGTCTATTGTCTGAACAGAAGTACAACAGCTTTATTTTTATAAATTACTTTCTATCTGAAAACCTGATCCTTTTCTGTTTTGACAGTCAAGAAGTTTTTACCGGTCGCACATTGTATCGTAAATAATGTGTTGTGTATGCAGATACCCTTTGGGCAGTTCTGGACCACTTGAGTTGAGTTTTGGCCACTTGCAACGTGTGTTGTAAACATCTGTAAAGCCTCTTCCTTCTGGTCCTTACCTTCACCTGTTCCTCTGGGGAGCAGGAGAGTCAGTAAACACGGAGGATTTTGCTTACAACTCCTCTGGCACAGCGTCTGGTGCTTTGAGTTGCTACAGAAAGGACAACTGGTCGAGTCATTCGGTTGCCCTGCCCTAGTGCTGCCCTTATTTGGTCATTTATATCTTCCCAGTCATCTTAAGCTCTGTGATTCTGCACAGTCAAAAGATTAAACCGTAATAGTCTCTGGTAAGATTTTGCAAATGTTTTTTCATCTTAAAATCACAGGTCTCCATCAATTTAGTGAACCACTTAGAGCAGACTCTGTCTTGCTTCTGCTCGTGACAGTCCTTTTGATCTCAACAGATTTTCTTTTCCTAAGACTTGAGGGCAGCGGATACACCAAAAATACCAGTGTGCAGGATGCTACAAGGAAAAGCGTAGCAAACCGAACAAATCTTTGACGTTTGTTCCAAACGATGACATAGTAGAGCTGAGCCTTTTTTTGAGGTATGCACCCTTGAGTTACCAATTAGTGAAGTCTTTGCTACTGGTGTCAGGCTTTCTGCTCCTTTCAGGCTGAAGCGAGCTAGCAGGGTATGCTCATCTAGCCTGCAGGATCTCCCCGAGTGCTCCGAGTTGGAGTTAGCACATCAGTAAACGCAGTTGCGTGCGATTCCTTGGCCCGTGCCTCGCAGATGTTACGTTTGTGTTGTAATTCTCTCTGAAAGTGTTGCCTGATCTTTCTGGGGAAAGAGGAGATAGGAGCTAAACTGTCAACTTAATTTCCCTCCCTCTCCATGAGCATAGGTCAAAGGCCTAGAATAAAACCTGTGGGACAAAGTTCAAGCCAAGCTGCTGTTTACATAATCCTGTGTGCTTCTTGGGCAGGGGCTCAGACAAGGCAGTGGGATGTCAATGACAGGTTTTGAATTTCTGGTATCCCTTTTGGAAGCATGTGCTTATCCTGCGGGGGTACGTGGCTGAATCCAAGCCTGGAGAGCTTCCCTGTGGCTCATCCAGGAAAGCAGGCGTCCTCTTGTGAACACATCGTTACTGGAAGGCTTGTTGTAAAGCTTGGGGAAATTTAGGAGAGTGCTGGAACACTGGGTTTATCTGTTGTTGTTTCTTCCTCTTTCACTTTTAGGAGGAAAGCAGTAATTAATACAGCTGGATGTTAAATGCAGCATTTTTCTGTTGGCTCCGACTTCTTTCTAGTATTCAGTTTCCAGACTTAGTACAGACAGATGGTAGCAGTCGAGTCTCTTGCTTAGTTTAGGATCCTTCTTAGAAGGGAAAATGTTCAGTGACTCTCTGTGCTTAACTGAGCTCCTCTTATTTTGAAGATACAACAGCCTAATGTAAGGAGAGTTAACTTTGTTTGAAAATGGAGTGCTTAACATGCTGGTATTGGCAAAGAATCTGGAAGCATGAACTCTGGGTAACAACTTCATAAACTTATAGCTGAAGATGAAATTGTGTGAGAGTTCATTCACTCTCTAAGTGGTGTCTAAAATACATAGTTTCAGAAAGCTGCTGGAATGTGTAGTCTCAGTTATAAGTCTGTTCTTTTTAGGATGATTTTGGATGTGCCTGGTTGCTTCCCCCTGCCCCCCCTTGCTGGATCAATAGTTTGAAGTGCAGGTTCTCTGTAAATTCATGCACAGTGAGGATGTCACCTTAGTTGCACTGTTAAATGTATCAGAAAATGATATCTATGACTTTGTGCAAAAGTCAAATGTGAGCAGGTCAAGAGCCTTGTATGATGAAGCAAGAATGAGGAGGAGTTTAAAGTGGGAAAACTGTTTTTTAATATCCACTGAAGAAATGCTTAGGAAAGAACTTTTTCTACAGCAGTATAAACAGGATGGTCTGAGCACTGCAAGTGGGCAATCTTTATCCAAAGCAATTAACTTTTTAAAAATAGTTTTGCTACACAGTTCAACCACAACATTGGTTAATTGTCATTGAAAGGCTTGCACTGAGTAGGATGGTCTTGAGTCAGAATTTTCACTTGAGGTCATGTTTTGTTCTTGCTTCTTGCCGATGAGGAGAGTATTAGGAAGCATGAAGAATGTGCTCATGTCCAAAAGCAGCTAATGCTCTTGGCAACCTTGATAAGAGTCGATGTTTGTCCAGTAAACATAATGTAATAGGATCTAGTAGATTCCCAAATGTAGAAGATGTGCTGTAATGGAAATTGTGGTTAGACTTCAGTAATGCTTTAAAAAGTCTTCAGCTGCAGAGCATTAAAGATGCTTTTCATGATCAATGTATGTGACTTACCATTTTGTAAAATCTTTAGAGACTAAATTAGTTCTTGTTTTTTCAATGTACTATTAATTGCAGCGGTTTATTACTCTTTATTGGGGAAGGGGGAGAGTATGATCAGATCGGTGTTAACTGAAATTGGGACCTTGTCTGCAAAAGTAGCAGTTAAATTGTTTTCAAAAGAAAAAAAACCCAATGATGGCCCCTCAATCACTGTTCTTAAAATACAGCATCCACTGGTCTGTTGTAGTGTGGCATTAAGAGCATTAGTAGTATAGATGTGAAGAATGTTGAGATCGTTCTTTTGTCATGGGAAATACGTCCAATCTCCTGGTCAAACCAAATTTGACTAATTCTATCCAAGTTCCTAGTTTTCTGTGCAGTGATTGAAAATGATTTCTAGTTTTCCTTGCTTCTTGAGAGACAAACCTTCCAAGTATAGCAGTTTGTTAAATTTACTTTTATGAGGACTGGACACTGCTACTTTAAGATCTGTTTTAAACTGGAGGATATGCTTGAATTATGTAATGCTAAAACAAAAGCAGAGCACATGTAGCTACATGAGTAGCTTTTGCACTCTTTTTTTATATGTTCAGGAGACCTAGTTACTAGGAATAGGCACTTAATTTAAAAATAGGTCAGTCGTCATGTGTAGATAGTTTAAATGAACCGTATAAAGCTCATATTGGCTCTCATAAAAACATTAGGGTATCCACTAGGAAGTGTAATGTGATAACAGCCTGAAGACTTGTTTCAGTACAGATTATCTTTTCCTTGCTTTGCAGGAAAATCTTCACTGACGATTCAATTTGTGGAAGGACAGTTTGTTGATTCCTATGATCCAACCATAGAGAACAGTAAGTAAATAACTAAGATGCTGCTCTCCTGTACCAAACTAACTTTTATAAGAAGCCATTGCAGTTATACTTAATTATGTCACCATTTACTTATTGACATTAAAGCTCATTAATTAACTGTTAAGTTTTATGACTCTTCTAAACCAATGCTTACCAAGCTTTTGCAGTATTGCAGCCTGGAAATCGCTGTGTGTGTTTCTCCAGACAACTAAGCTCTTTTAACACGAAATTGGGGAAAATCCAATCAATCGAACTGAAAAGATATTTCCTTCTTGTATTGTGCATTTTGTTGGACATCTGCTTCCTCTAATATGGTTGGGACACTTCAATGGAAGTACCTATATGAAAATGTGCCAGTATATACAAATATTCCAAACTCTCAGATGTCTTATTTGATCAGTATATCCAGATGAACACAAAGCCAGCAATACTGGTCAGGAGTAAATGACTGCCTTAGAAGGTAGACTTTCTGTGGCTATAACATGATAATATTTTAAATTGCTCATTTCCAACTGCTTGGTAACAAGTCTGTTACAGACAGCTTGCTGCAAATACTGGGTAACCCACTTCTCAAGTGTCGTCTGGTTGGTTTTTTTTCTCTTCGCAGTTTTTGTTAATATTACTGCCTTTGTGAATAGCTAACATAGCAGGTGAGTAAAGATACGAACACTAAAAATGCTACCAAGAGCAGCAAGTCACTTCAGGGGTGAGGTACCCAGTATGTGCTACAGTCCCACCACCTCTTTCTGAGCTAGTGGTGGTCATAAAGTGCTGGAGCAACTCTGGTGGTTGGCTCAGTACCTTAGATTGCATTGTCTCACTTTAATCATGTGGCAAATAAAACTTTGATTTCTTGATCGTAGCCCTGGAGTGCTTGTATTATAATGACTTCTGAAATGCAGTGATAGCATGCACTTTTACTGTTTCAAACCTGTGTGATTCAAACTTCCAGAGTATGAAGTAATCATCAGCACAGTATTCTTTCGGGTATATATGTTGATAATCACAAATCAGCAGCTATCAAGATATTTTACTCAGGTTTGCTTTATTGCTGAGAACTAAAATTCAAATGCTACTCTTTGAGAAGCTCTAAATTTGCTTCAGTGAGTCAGGGTGGATAATTTACCCTTTGACCTGAGTGATCTATTAGTCCTTTATACAGATGTCATTAACACGTTCCATCATCCCTTTTTATTTTGTTAGAATTAAGAGGTTGTTTGTTTTGTTTTTTTTAATTAAAGCTGCTAACAAAATACTGAGAATTAAGTTTGTATTTTAAATCTTGATATAAATCGGGACAGATTATTGTTTCATTGTGCTATATAAATGCATATTACTTAAACTAATCTTTTAGTTTTATGCAGGTATATGGGAATTAATAAAACTTGAAAGATAAGGGGTCAAAGTCTCTCCAAAATACAGAGTCTGTATCTTGTTTCAGAATTTTAACATCTTGGTACAAAGCTGCTTGTTTCATCCTTTTCAAGCTCTTGTCATCCACAGAAACCTATTGTCTGTAACTGCTGTTAGTAACTCTGTAGTTGTGTGTCTCACACTGGTAGCATTTCTTACCTGTACGAAAATACGTCTTACAAAATTCTGCTCTGATTTGACTCTTGCAGCCTGCACTGCCTGCTTGATCTGAATTTTGAAGGTGGCTGTGAAAACTCTATTGGATGGGGGAATCTTGAAAAGACTTAACTTTTCACTTGACTTCTTACTTGGAAAATAAACAGCATTATTGATATTGTGAAAGTCTTGTGATCTGTGACATGACTTAAGGAATTTACTTCCTGGAAGATAGAAAGTTGAATGGCCCTTCTTGCATTGGAACACACTGCTGGGACAAAAAGGGTTGAAAACATAAAAGATGTGCCCTGAGATTCAAAACAGGAGGAATTCTGTCCCATCTTTAACCCCTGGAAGGTCTGATAGAATGTTTTAAAAATGCTTCTGTGAAGAACAGAAGAGATTATTCTGTTAAATTTACCACTGAAATTTTAAATTTTTGAAGGTATCTAATTTTAATAGGATTAGTATAAAACAATTATTTTCACTTAAATGCTTCACTTTTTTTTTTCAAAATACAAATCATTGATCAATCCGGTTGTTTGACACTACCAGCTGTATCTTTCTGGTTCTATGCAGGATATAAGACACAAAGAATGTAATCAACTCTTACTTTTTTCTATCTTGTAATTCCAAATCTAGTTAACAATACTGGCAAAAGGGAGTTGAGAAGTCCAGGTTCCTGTACTAGGGGTGGTGTTGGAGAATGTTGCATTTTTCCAGTGCTTTTATAGCAGTTTATAAAACCTTTTCAGTGTCATCTAATGATTTGGTCTACTTCAATGTCACAAAACTTGGAAACTAAAAAAAATACAGGCTGAAGAGTAGCCTGGCCTATGTGATTTCTATTTTGTCTCCAGCAAATTGTTACTGCTAATTTATTACAGTGTTCCACTGGCACTGCTGAAGGAGTAGAAAGCTGCAGTGTTGCCGATGGCTTAATCTTTATAGATTTTTGTCTTCAAATAGTAAAACTTGCACTAAAAAAATCGACTGTAAAGCTGAATTGGTGAAATGATTACTTGTGGGAGTGTTGGAAAGAGAAGGAGGATCCTTACAGAGCAAGAGTGTGTGGAGGGACACTGAGCTTGATGGGGCTCTGCAGGCAGATTAGCTCAGATGAGCTAAGACCAGAACAATTTAAAACTGAAATTTTACTGGAGTAAAAGCTAGAATCTTAATTTGGAACTCGAAGCAAATAAATAGGTCAGAAGGAACAGATAATGGAGATGTGCACTTAACTCCACCCACCCCCATCGTTTCAGGGATGTCTTTGGTTATCATTAATTCAGTGACTTTGTGTTGCAGGAAAGCTGCCTTGACTGCCTGAGTCTCAAAGATGTTTTCTCCGAGTCCTCTGAGGCCTTCCTGGCTGCTTTCTGCTTTTCTTTGCAGTTTCAGAGAAGCTCCTAGCACTGTGCCGCAGCTCTGCACTCTTCCTTTCTCCCCTAAACAAGCTCAGTAGCTCCCTAAGGAACAGTTTCCCCCAAGGGTTTCCTGACTTCAGCCTGTGTTTTTTGATACAGTTGTGACTGGATGCCTATTAGAAATGGGGAAAGGACTGAAAGAATTCTAGTAGTCATGGAGGGGATACTTCTAGGTTTAGATGGGTCTACCAGAAGCATCTTTAAGGCTAAACTTTTTCCCTGCACTGGAAGGGTGAGATGCTGCCTCCCAGGAGTTGCTGATGGAGCAGCAGCCTTCTCAAGGGGTGGAAATGAGGCTTCTGAGAAAAATTAGAAATAGCTCTGTTGGATTACACATCTCAGTGTTGTAAAAGTTATCCTGACAGATTAGTGACAGGCATTGACTTTGGAATAAAGACGAGTAGAAAGGGCTGCAGAAGGTAGTAACTGAGGAACACTGACCAGGTGTTTGTATTTAGCTACCAGCCAGTAGCTCTGTGGGAATGATGTAACTCCACTCTCGTACCTTTACTCAGTAGCATTAGAGAGCTAAAAGCCTGTGTTTGTATCCCTGGTACTGATAATTTATTTTTTTATGACTTGAGTTCACAGCAGCTGTCATTTGAGTTGCATATGCAAATCATTTTATTCATCTTAGTCTAATTGAAATATACTTGATTTTCGGGTGAGGATGATCAGCCGCTGATGGAGCTGCCACACAAGTTGCACTTCTGCTGAGCTATGCAAATCATTTTACCCAAGCTTTCTCTGATGGCAGGGCGTCTTTAGTTTCTTTGCCATGCCCGTGTTGACTGCTGCACCCTCAACTGTACCCATACACCTGTCTGGTGCCGTGCTGCTCACTGCAGCACCAAATTCTCTGGAGTTCAGCCATGCATCAGAACTAAGAACAGTTGCAGGTGAGGATGGGGATTGCAGCTTTCTTCATACAGCTGCGCTTGTGTTATGCATTAAAGGGTGTAAGCTTGTTCCATTCAGAGATCTGTGTTGAGCTTTGTGGAGCTCAGACAGGTCTCACTCATGCTTCAGCTGATGAGCAGAGATTTGCAGATGGTCACGTTACAACTATGGCTGCAGAGATTGTTCAGGTCTGCTGAAATGTGTCCTTGACGTTATAGGAAGAGCCATACCGTGCAGTGATCATATTATTGGTTGGTTGTCTTGCTCATAGGCACAGCAGAAGGCATTGTGTCCTAGGATGGGTGGTAGGTGATGGAATTGGGAGTGAAGACTTCTTCTGGATCAAGGGGGCCTGTGGATCACTAATCACACTTCATACAGCTGCAGGTTTTTCCCACGATGAAATTCTTACCAGAAATATTTTTTACAACCTTCAGTGAAGAAATGGGAGTCGCTAATGATGACTGATCAAAGCAGATTTGTGTTCTTGCAGTGGGCTGTTCCTAGGGCTACAAGCCTCTGCCCTGAACTAACAGTTCTCTCAGTCTGTGGTGACTCCTCCACTGTTTCCCTTCCCCTGGCTCTGTCACACTCTGCTTCCAGTACCGATGACGATGTCTTTGCTGGGTCTATTCTCGGTTTCTAGAGTAGTCTGAAAAAGCTGCCATCTGCCTCTGTCCCTTTTTAAATATTAACTTCACGAGCCTCTTGAAGCCGCTTTCGATTGCAGAGCGCTTTGATGTGTATGTGAGGTGTCAAGAGACTAGAGAGAGACGCTTACTTTTAATATACCTTTTAATGCAGTATGTCCCCCCGTGAGCCTGTTTTCCCTCTGCCTGGAAGCAGGGGTGTTGTGTATATAGCAACGCTGTGTGTAACATCTGTTCAAACAAACGGTTGCTTCTGTCCCCACCACAGTACTCATCCAAGGCAAAGAGTTGTTGAGGTTTCTTGCTTCATAACCCTAGACCTTTTTGCAGTGATGGTAGCATCAGCCAGCCGATGACTTGAGAGCAGCTCGCATGCGTGTGTGCTAAAGCTGCTTTCTTAGGGGCTGGATGGGGTAAGGCAGGAGATCTCTCTTTGAGACTCTGCTTTAACTTGCACTGATCAGTATTGGGATGGAAACCGTATGTACACTTTACACACACTTCACTTAGATGCTCTGTGTTAGTTTAGCTTTGCTGTTTGAATTGCTTCTTTGTAGAATAGGGTGCTTTGATTTATTAGATGGGTGGAAGCCTCCAGTTCCAGATATTTCAGCCCCCTTACTCAAGATAATTCCCACATTGTGAGACTTGACAGGGCAACGAGCGTTGGTGGGGAGGAGGAAAGTTGGCAAACTTGAGCTCCTAGGAGACCCTGTGCAAAACCCAGAAGGCGTAGGCAGGAGACTGCACAGCGGGATTGAGAAGGTTCAGCGTTGCAGCTTCAGGAAGCTGTTGGACAACTTAAGAATGTGATGACCAAGGTCACTGCAGTGTTTTAGCTCTTTCCTTGCTCATCACAGCAATGAGAGATGAAGCTTCTTAGGACTGCTAGTATTTGGGGAAAACCATCTCAGCTGGAGGACAACACAAACTTTAGTCAGTATATCAATACTGTCCAGTTGTTGTGTCTTGAGTGCAGCACTAAGGCCAAAGTGAGCTCTGCAGCCAGGTTTGTGTGCTCTTGGTACGTGCAGGGCTCAGTAGTACCTTATTCTGACAAGAGCTGTGACACTGTTTGCTTTTGCAGTTGCATAATCCAAACACCGAGTAAGATTCCTCAGCTCACACTGCTCTGGCATTTCATGAATCTGAGGAAGAGAAGCAATTTTCATTGCTTTTTGGGGACTGAATGTACTTGCTAACTGAGGACTAGATAGGCTGGTAGCTATGTCAAATTTGAAAGCAGCATGGTGAACTTCTAGCGAGATTCTCATTATTTAGGTTTAGTACATTTGTAAGTGAGGCTCTGTGTTTTAGCCCCCAAAGCTGTTGGTATGGTTTGGTTTTAATCCAGATTGTTTACCCCATGGTATTTACATTTAGGAAATTGATCTTGATAAACTGCTTGGAAACTGGGGGAAATAAGCTGTAAGTTTAAACTTAGTTTTGATGCAAATTGTATTCAAGTGTCTTGTGTTGCCACAAATTATGGTCGCCTTGAAGTCTCTTAGGAATGCATGTAAATAGCATTTTTACTCTTTCCTTTTAAGTAAAGGAGAAACTGGTGCTTCCACTATGAGAATCTGCTGAAACTTGACATTTTGAAGTAAATTTCTGAATGTTTTTCCCTGCAATACACTAGTTAAATGTACAGCCACCTTATCTAGCCTTTTACTGCTACTTTAATGCTTAAAACTAAAGTTCTTTTTCTTAGTGCCTTGACTTGTGATGGTTTAGATGAGTGACTTCTCCTCCCTTCCTTGTCTACAATTCTGACATCTTTATGTATTTCTTGTTCCAGCTTTTACAAAACTGATCACAGTAAATGGCCAAGAATATCATCTTCAGCTGGTTGACACTGCTGGCCAAGTAAGTTATCTTTCTTTGTTTGAATCTTTCTTCAGGATTAGGACAACAGGTGTTCATGCTCCTCTAGAGCGAAACTGATAGCAACCACAAGTTCCAAAGCAAAGATTAACTTGAAGGATTCTGCTTTGCCATTTAGTCACTAAAAAAACAGTGTTTCTCTAGTGTTTATGTAAAGTCTTAGATTTGTTTTTATTCATTGGGTTTTTTTTTTCTGTCTGTTGGCTATACATCTAAAAAAGTGAAGAAGGAGCTGCCTTAATTCTGATGTACTAAAAGTTCCTAAGTAGCTTGCTTGATATTTACAGACTAAACTAGCAGTCTGCCTTGGAAAATGTCACTTCAATAAACAATGGAGTTTTTAATGACTTTTCTCTATTTGTGAGATCCAGCTACACCACTGTGACTTGTATCCATGAAATAGTCATGGGGAGTAGACAGAAATGCATGCAGGTAGTACTTACCAGGCTACCAATAAACTACTGCCTTGTGTTTACATTTTTTACGTGATTGCTCATGCGTGCTTCTGAGCTTTCATGTAATGAGGGAGTGCAGCAGGAGACAGTGAACACGTGTCCTGTAGTGTGGTCAGGAGCTTCATGAAGTGCAGGCCTTCATTATACAGTGCTGCTTGGCTGAACTTGCATGGCACGTTCCATGCACAGGAGTGCTCAGACTTTTGAAAGACTGTTAGGAAAAAAAACCCAGAAGAGGGACTTTTAAAGCCTTATTTTATCCTTAAATTTGTTGCTTACATGTTCTTACCCTCTGTGATTTCCGATACGCTACGCCTTTGGGTTTTTTCAAAGTATGAGTAGTGTTAAAGCAATGTTAGTGTTGTAAAATATGCTGCCAGTACTTAGAGTTCAAAGGTGCAGGACACTTGCTTGTAGCTGGGAAGCTATTCAGGAGGGTTGTGACCTTGTAGATATGTTTGATGGCTTTCTTTGAAGAGAGCCACATGGCTTAAGAATAATCATGCTGTGTTTATATGGCCTCAGCTTATGGTGCTCAGCAGCAGCGCTATATCAGCTTATATTCCGTTACGAGGTGTCTGAAGTGATTAAAAACACAATACTGGCCACGTGTTCTGGGGCAAGATTGTTTGATGGGGAATATTCTGCAGGAGAAGAGTGAGGTTGAGAGATGGTCAGGCTGAGAAGGGTGAGCAGCAGGGCAAGCTCCATAGGCTTCTCTTTGTGCTTGCCTTACATCTCCAACTATAGTGCAGTGATAAAAATAAAATTTCTCTTTGAGGAAGAAATGACCTTCTGAGAAGGCCGTGTAACTTCTCTGATAATGTACCTCTATTGCTGAGGTACAGGGTTGGTTTGATGTTACGCAGTATTGTAAAACCAAAATAACGTCTTTCTCAGCCAGCGGTTATTTTCAGATTTGATTCTCCCTATGAATTACTTCATCTTAGAATTCTGACTCACAGGGTTAGAGGGGAGATACGATGTTGGATTGTGGAAGGTGTGGCTTGGGCAAGTTTCTTTCTCAAGTCTGCCTTACACAAGGACTCCCTGTGCATCATTAAGCGTATTCAGCATAGCAAGGATTATAGTGTAGGTTTGTCACATACTCGAAACCTTGGCTATGACTTGAAAAGTTACAGCTGTGTTGTTTTAACAAACAAAGTTTGTCACATTTCTTAATTTGGCCCACAAGTTCCAGGAAGCATAGCAGCTCTTCCTTCTCTTAACAAGCTAAAAGTAATCAATTAGAAACAGTGAGATTATGACACTTATTTTTCTTGGAACTCCTCTTCCGTTCCTTTCATGGTTATCTGTTCAGATCTGTGTAGTTAGTTAAACAGGAGCCTTGGTATGAGATCACAGAAGAGGAGCGCAAAAGGAAGTCTTACCTAACACCAAATTCCAGGTGGGGCAATGCAGAGAAATTCCGGATAAAGTCAAACTATGGAGTTGCACTTTCACCTGTTTTATGCACAGGCTGGCTCGAATCCCTTCGGTATTGACTTTGGGATTACACAGGCAGCTGAAGGGGCAGTTGGGCATTTCAGTGACAATGGCCAAGGGCTGCCCTCAGTGTTTAGTAATTAAGGCAAATAAGGGCATCTTTTGTCGAGTGTTATTCTTTCAAACTTTTTTGGCTGAATCTGTGAAGTTGATTTTTTTTTTTGTGGGGTTTTTCCTCATTTGCTGGTTAAGTTTGATTCCATTTGGCTGTCTAGATTTAAAGTGTGTGAATGCACTGCTCCATCTGTGCAGTCATGACAATATGCAGAGAGGTTATGTGATCTTAAGCTAAAATTAACATCTTAAGAAACATAGATTTAAGAATTTGAGATTCACTAAAAAGTATGTCAAAATGGAAATGTTTTCTGGGAATCTCTATTCAGACAGTTTAGGTTTTGAACATGGGATTCATAGTCTTTGTGACGCATCACCTGCAATGTCTGTCTGTTTATTTACCTATATGGTCAGTTCCTTTTCTACAGAGGTAATAAATTATTACGTTTCTGGTGTTTTCTGGGTTGTTGTGTTGTTGGCTTTTTTTTAATTAACCTCTTGCATATAATGTAAATTTTTAGGTGTCGTAAAGCAACTAATAGCTGTATTTCTTGCATCTCCAGTTGATAGGCATTAGTTAGTTAGTGAGCCACAGTTAGTCACTTCCTGACAGATTGCTTAGGTAATTTAGATGTCATCAGTGTCACTCGAAATTAAGAACTGCTAGATCCTGTCGTCAGCTCTTGAAATTAGGAATTTGAAATGTATAACCAGCAAGATAAGAGGCATAATTGCTAATTAGTGGTAGGATGGAGTGGATGTTTTGTACTAATACAAACCGATAATTAAGCAGGATAAGAGGATTGGGAGTAGCTTTAGCTGATACATAGTCTTAGAGGGAATAAACCAAAAAAGCTATAGATTAAATTTTAGAGTGTACAAACTGACTCAGACTTCTCTTTGGTAAAGATTCCACATCAGACACTTCAGAATTAAGTTTTTTGGTTGTAAGTACTACCTATACCAAATGGCCCTGCACCTCAAGTCTCACAAATATGACCAACTTAATGTTTAGCAGACCACCATCAAGTAAGTTTGGAACTGTGGCAGTATAATTTGAAAATGCAATATTCCTTCCACAGGACGAATACTCCATATTTCCTCAGACGTACTCCATAGACATCAATGGCTACATTCTTGTTTATTCAGTCACGTCAATAAAAAGGTAATAAAATCTGTTGTGTTCTTCTGGTTCAAATGTTAACCAGGTATATTCTGAGTTCAGCTCTTGCCTCCGCTGTGTTTTCTTTACACGTTTTTAATTAATTTAGTATCACTTTCCATAGAAGTATAATGGAAGTGTAGTGGAAACTGATGGGGTTTTTTTTTGGAAATTTCCACTCAGACCCAAATGTCACAGACACTTTGCAGACTAATATGCAGTGTACCATGTAAGAAGTGAGACAGTGCTGAACTACATTTCTTTTTGTACAAGTACAAAGAATGATTTCAGGAAGAAGTGGAGTTACTGCTTTAGCGTCAGATACAAAGGCAGACTTATACAGTGTCCTTTAGGTTCCTATCTATTTATTAGATATTTTATAATTATAACCAATTACTTATTAGACCAGTCCCTCAGCCTTGTAGCTCGTTTCGTTACAGTACTGAGATTTGACTTCTTCTCTGGGATTGTTCTGGTTAACCATCAGAAATTGTAATCTAAATAGCAGTATATGACTTTTGACCTGTAGAGTCATTCTTGGCTTGCTGCAGCAAAGAAGCTTATTTGAAAAATTTTCTCAGAGTATCTATTTTGTCTTTGCTGTTAACTGTCCATTCCGACATGAGGACAGAGTGTGTCGTAGCTGGAGTCATTTACTTGCAAGACTCATCTCAGGCTTTGTAAGGCTGTGTCATCTTTTGTTGTTTTGTTCTTTCCTCTAATCATCTTGCTTTTTTAAATACTGGTCATTCTTGAATAGATCTTAACTTTCTAATATTTTACATCATCTTTGTTATTACAGCTAAAATAATCCTATTTTCGTAAATTTTTGTTTGAGTAAAATAAGACCTTGGAGCTTTCATTCTCATCAAGCAGAGAAGTTGATGCTTCCCTTCTACTTGCAGTGAAGCTGATCGGCTTTTTACCAGTGCTGAAACATTCCATGTTTTTTTCCTCTAAATCCGACAAGACTGATCATCTCAAGTGCTCTTTAGTAGACACTGAAGTACAGGTAAAACAACTTGCCTGTTGGCTCTTCTGTGCTTCTCAAAGAAGGGTCACCATGAGGTTGGAAACTTCCGTTGCTTGCAAGGGCTTTAATGTTCAACAGATTTTTCAGTCCTTCATTCTTGGTTTTCATCTTTAGTTCTGAAGTAATGAAGGGCAAGCCTGTGTGATCTGGAGGAAATGCAACAGATGTTAGGCTTTCCTGTGTGGCCCGAGATAATAAATTACCTAACCTTTTTTTAAATCAGAGGTCCAGTGTTAGTGCTCAGTAAGCTGTATGAAGTAAGAGTGAGTATTCTCAGCCTTAAGCAGACAATGTTCCACTCCCACACAAGTGAATAGAAAATTGTTCGTTGATAAGTAGTACCGTGAGGACAAAAATGTCTTTGACTCGCATCAATGTGGATCACTCGGAGGCTTCTGCAGCTTGAGCTGTTCCCTGGTTGGCAGCTGAAGGACAGGTTCTTTCTTGGCTGCTCCGGTTGCTTCTTCATGATGTCTTGAGCCTAGCAGCACAGATGAAGAAATGAAAATCTTTATTCTGTGGTATCATTCAGTCATTTCAAACAGAAACCAGATTGTGGTGAAAATGCTAACAGAACAAGGGATTTTAAGACTGTAGGGAGATAGTCTTTTTGTTAGTATTTTAGTGTTGATCAATTTATTCGAAGGGGTTTTGTTTCTTTGTTTACATTTCAAAGTATCAATGATTCCGTCTTCTTCATTTCCTTATATTCTGTATCAGGACAGTATTTAGGCAGTAGGAAAGATCTTTCTTAATACTCTGGTGGCTTAGATGATTTGGCCAGGCAATCAGTCACCATCTGTCTTGACTTCTGTCAAAGTGTGTATATTGATCTGAGTATTGATCCAGCAGGGGTGAGAGCTTTGACAGCAAACTTAATAGAAATGTCTTTTTTAAATTATCATCTTCCTGCTAACCTCCAGTGGGAAGTCTAAATGAGACTTGAGCAGAAGCTAATGCCCTACATTTTTCATCTTTCCAGGCTCTCAGCAGCAAGGTTACTGGAAGGCTTTTGCTCTAGTTCAGCTTAATTAAATTCCAATTCTGTATCTTGCTAGGATCCGTGATCTTGTGTAAAACGTTTATCTGGCAGCTAGTAAATTTTTTTGTATTTCACACATTGAGCTCTCTGCTGTAACCCTGTTTACTTGACAGAACTGGAAAGGACCTCTTAAACTGTCCAGATATCTTGCTGTTTCGTGACTTGATGTCATGATGCTCTTTTTGAAAAGGTCGATACCTGTCTTAAAGTGTATCCCTGCCCCTTCTTGACTTAGTATTTTGAAAAGCTTTTTGGAACGTTAAATTGATCTGGTTAAGCCACTTTCATTCTTGGCAGTTCCTAGCAACACGTTTCTGTGCTAGAATTGTGTTTGAGTTTAAATAGCACTTCTCTTTCGGTGTCGACCTTGATCTGTTAACAAAGATTGGTTATTTATTTGTAGTGTGTTTGCTAAAAACGGAGCTCGTGAGCTATCCTAGGCAAGCAGGTGTGGGTACACAGAATTGGCACACAAAGAGCTCAGGTCGAACAAGAAGACTTTGCAGCCCTGTGCACTGGCACCCCAGGCAAGGACTGGCTGGGGCGTTGTGCCGTGGCCCGGAGTCTCTCTCTGCTTGGAAAAAGCACAACTAATCGTGGAAAGGGAACAGCGATTGTACTGTGTTAGTGATTCAGTTATCATGTGGCTAGTATGCTAGATCTTTCCGGTCGCTGCAGACTGAGAAACAGTTTTGTGGTCTGTAGCAGAATTGTTGGGGTTTTTTGTAGTATTTTTATTCTTCTTTCAGTTTGGAGGGTCACCTAGTTCTGTGTAGCAAGGCTTCTCAATTTTGTCACAACCAGGCTCCATTTAGCTTTTTTTTTTAATAATTATAAGAATATAAGTCCAAGACAGGTTCTTAGGACCAGAAGCTCACCAATACCTTTCCAGCATGAGCTCTTTGTAACCCTAAAGTCCTTTCATTGATTGCACATTTTTGGTATCTTATAGTATCGTATTAATAAAAGTTGTGCCAGACTAAGTCATGGTCCTTTGTTGTTTGGTTTGTTTGGTTTTTGTTTGTTTTTGTTTTTTGCAAAGAACTTATTTTCTTGATAGGATATACTAAAACTGTTAGCTGAACATGGAGGAGTATTCTGTTCTCCTTGGTCTCAAAAATTACCGCAGAAGTTGGACAAATTGACCTACTTGACAGAAAACCCTTCTTAAATTTGGTAACATTTATTGTTCCAGGAGTGAGAATTTTTGATGATTCAAATAGCTTGAATAATAGTGGTTTTAGGCACCAGTTCTTTGAGAGCTCTGAGTTGGAAGTGTGTTTGAGCGCTGCACTATTTTTTAGAGTTTCTATTCAAATTGAAAAGCAGTGCAAGTCAGGACACTGCCTGTAGCTAAAGACCTTGGAAGTTGGAAAAAGATTCGGTCCCTTTTTTTGTTGCCTAGCTGTGTATCTCATCTGTGAGGCTGTGCCTCTCTTAACACACATCTGAATTGTGCCCTTCATGTGCCAGCATTTTTTCCATAATGTAATTAGAGGAGCACAAGATCTGCTCTTTAAC
This sequence comes from Baryphthengus martii, assembly GCA_013396935.1. Lineage (NCBI taxonomy): Eukaryota > Metazoa > Chordata > Aves > Coraciiformes > Momotidae > Baryphthengus > Baryphthengus martii. The sequence goes on from VWZK01006742.1 coordinate 714,310, forward strand.
CCTGTTAATAGTTCCTTCTCAAAAGTCAAAAATGTCAAATGCAGTGGATTTTGTTAGTGAGATCTTTTGGCTTCTTGGTATTTCACAGTACTGCTCCTTGTCTCTTGTTAGCCAAACTTCATTTACACGGTAGGTGAACAGACAAGTATTTGAATAACCACTGTTTTGATACCACCTTGCAGATCAGTTTACTCACTTCCCATAGGAAATGAGAATTTAGACTTCTTCAGGCTTTCACAAAAATAAAAGAATTCTTTATGAACTAAGCACTCTTTAAAAATAACGTATTCTTTCAAGGTGGAGTGTGCTTAACGACTTTTTCTTTGAAACGACTTTATTTTGACATGCTCATCCAGGATTGTTGGACTCTAGCAATTGAGAATTCTTACTGCAGTTACAAACCAAGTGGGAGGCGGGAGGGGCTTTTAGTGATTTAGCTGCCTCAGTCCTGGGTAATGTTATTTATTTCCGCAAACGCCGTAAGCGGGGAGGCTGTTAGTGGTAGGTGGAGGCTGGTCTCTACCACTTCAGAGGCCATTCTGTCTTGTACACAAATGGGTAAGACTTTCAGCATCTTTGTAGTTCTACCACTATACATAGAGTTAAGGTTTTTTTTAAACACAGCAACCTACATGTGCATTTAATTGCTTGTGTATTGGGTATTAAGGATAAACATCGGAGTGCATGTGTGACTTCATCCCTTTATTTTGCAGTTTTGAAGTGATAAAAGTTATCCATGGCAAGTTATTGGATATGGTGGGAAAAGTCCAGTAAGTAGTGACACTTTCATCTCATTTCATTGCAGGCATGTTACTAGTGCTTTGTTCAGTATACTGTAACTGTTCTGAAGTTCTGAACTTTCTTTCACAGAATACCCATTATGCTGGTTGGAAATAAAAAAGACCTGCATATGGAACGGTATGTGAACTCCAGTATGTGTGAAATGCAAGACAGCAGCCTGCATTCCTGTGGCTGCAATGAGCTGGTTTTATTCTTGGCTTTCTGTAACTAAAATCAAATTGTAGGTTAAAATAAGGTACTGGCAAAGGAATTGTGTCCAGAATGTGAACCAGGAGCCATGAAATTTTGTTGTAATGTTGACTTTTGCTAGAAGGTCCCAGGAACGGTCATTTAACACTTGGATTTTTTCAAAACAAGTAACAAAGTGTATTTTTCACAACTGTAAAATAGGGGTGATACTACAAATTAGGAAAACAAAGCAAGTCTTCTGGGTCACATAGCAGTTTTACCTGGCTCAGCAGTGTATTTTGACAGCAGCCAAAAGCAAATGCTCTGGTTCAGACTCCACAAAACATTCCGATTACACGTATTTATGTGCTTCAGTACTCTGAGGTCTTTCCTGGTGTCTCAAGTTCCAATTCTTCTGTAAATTATAAAGACACATGCCTTTTTTTTTTTTTTTTTTCTTTTGATCAGGGTGATCAGTTATGAAGAAGGGAAAGCTTTGGCAGAATCCTGGAATGCAGCTTTCTTGGAATCTTCCGCTAAAGAAAATCAGGTAATGTATTTAAGATCCACTTTATTCAAATGACAATGTAATGGAATGACTCATAGTTCCACTTAATAAAGGAATCTAAAATATTTGCATGTACTCTACAGATATTTTGTGTAGATGGTTGGAAACAAAATGGTTGTCTGCATTCAGGTTTATGTATATACAAGTTTTTCTGTGAAACTATAAACGGAAGGAGGAAGTGAAGAACTGAAAAGTTAAGCTTCACTGAACACAGCAGAACACTTAGTGACAAACTAAAACTCACATCCACGTGGTGGGTGGAACAGGGTCTGTGACCTGCTGCAGTTACCTTAAATAGAAGGCCGTTGGCAGTTACCAGAGGAGTGAGTTGATATAAGGGATTGAACGGTGCATTTTAAGGTGCTAGGCAAAGCTTGGTCTCTCTAATGTGGGGAATAATCATTTTGTGGGGTGGGTGACAAACAAAAAACATTACAATACAGCAGAGGCTGTCGGATGCTGCTGTGGTAGAGCTGTAGGGAAGCTGCACAGTCTGGCACAATATAACCTGCACACACTTGCAATTGTTGGTTTCCTATCACAGAAAGAAAATGTTTAATGACGTGTTAAATTGCATCATCTTGGTTGCTCAAACTTTTTTTTTTTAAATGTCTCCTAAATAAGCTCTAATACTTGACTTTGTTCCTGTGGCTGTTAATGATACTGTGGCATTGATTTGACACCTTAAGTTACAAGAGCCTCCTGGTTTGGTCCTGAAGTAATGGGTAGCTGCTGTAGACTGGAGGGACATGTCTCCCCCCCCCGCCTTTTTTTTTTCTTTTCTGTTTTTTTGCCATGTAGGTTTCAACAGCATCAAAGCTTTTGCTCTTTGAAAATACAGACATACGATAAGGACGTTGTCAGGCTAGTTTTAAACAAATGGGTCCTTATGCAGAAGCAAGACTTACGTTGTCTCATATGTAACCTAGCATATCACATCCTTGGCCTCTTTGCTAACATCAGCACAATCAAAAGGGCATCCTATAGCTAGGACAGGACCTCTTTTAAGCAACCTTTCTTTCACTCTTGCCCATCCCCAAAAGCAAAAAAAACTTTTTTTTTTTTCCTGATGTCTGTTATCAACATTTCTACAAGTTGCCTGCGAGCATGGCCCTACAATATTGGGCAACTGAAATAGTACTATAGGTTAACTTAAGCAAACTCTACCTATTCAAAGTCATGCCATTTCTGGAACATGCTATCTTTTGATAACTCTCCTGGCAGAGTAGGTCTAAAGTGATAGAGGCAAAGATCAAAGCTGTGGTGACGGTAAATGGTAGCTGCTGGCTAGAGTTCTCAAGGTCAGATATATTTGAGGCTGTCTCAGCTCCTCCAGACTAGGGTGACCTGGTAGGACTTTCAAAGCAGCCTGCCTATCAGCAACACATCAGTCGTCTGGGGAAATCCCTGGGCTCTGAGAAGGCAATTCTGAGACTAAATGGAAAAGACTTCTTTTAAATTACTGCTAGGCTATTACTGTCATATCTGCTCAAGCTGCTTAATTATTACCAGGTATGTTGAACTGCTTTGGCTAACTCCTGGAGTTTTGAGCCTTTCCTGTGAAATTCCCTGCTTTGTTTCACCTAAGCCATAGTATAGTGCTTCGTCTTAATCCCGGTACAATAACGCTGTTTGAAATGTAACCAGAGTCCAAACTGACCTTAAGATCAGTTGATGCAGGAAGCCAGCTTTTACTGGAAGAATTCAGGGAGTAATGAGCAGCCAAATTGTGTTCATCCAGTTATGCAAAATTCATTAGATAAACTTGGTTTAGAGGTGGCAAGGAAGTAGCAAAAAATCTGTTTCTTGCCAAAACGGAGCTCTCTTAAAAAGCAGTTGCTTGACCAGTGCTGCTTTTTCAAGAGCAACTTCATCTTCAAGCTCAGAAGATGCAGTGCTTGGTAGATGCTTCAGAGTCATTTGGGATCGTAGGCCCCCCTCTCCAGGCATCTGACGTGTTTACCTGCGAGAGTGTTTGGACTGGCAAAGGATGAGGGGGGACCTCTCTTCTTTTAGCTGACTATTGTTCCAAGTTCCTTTGCCCAGTCCTGTGCCAAGATAAACTGGTAGTATGAGCAGTTGAGTTTCCTCTTTGAAATAGTTGTGTAGTTGAAAAATAGAGCATACCAAAGGAGAGCTCTGACAGCTGTGGGCCGAATCTGGGTCTTTGTACCTTCCTGCGCTGGCTTCTGGCAGCATGTTGCCGACTCCCTGCTCCTGCAGAGGGAATTGCACCTCCCGAGCTGTCTGTCCTGCTCACACCAAGGACACATCTGCAGAAGCAGTTGAGCCTCGCGTGTCTCCTGCATGGTGCTGAGCTCTGAAGGCAGCACGTGTTGCCCAGGCTGACATCTCTTTTGTTTCCCCAGGGGAGAAAGGTAGGAGAAAGCCAGATGGCTTTCTGTAGGCTGGGCGTGACCCACATTCTGCAGTTGGACCATATGGAGACAGATGCATCTAAATCCCGGCTGTGTTCTTTATTCCTTGTCACAAAACACAGCTTCCTGCATTGTTTAAAAGCTCATTCTTAAATTCTTCAGCATATTTGGGCTGAATGACAAATTCCTGAGCGTTAACTGTAGGACAGAGATGAAACCTCAGTGAATACATGTGTTCTGTGAAATGAATTAACAAGCCCTGTGAACTCCTACATCTCAGTGTTTCAAACAGCAGGTCTTTGACAGAATGTACAGCTTTTTGATTGACAGAATAAGTTGTGGAGGTTTTTTAATGGGTGCTTTGAAGCAGGGCTATGAAGAACTTGTGCATTAAAATGAAACCATTGAAAATTTCAACTCTTAAGTAAGGAAATGTTGGTGCAGCGTATTTGTAAATCAGTATATCACCGAGTTTTGATTAAGGAAAACTCTTCACTAGTGAAACCAGTTTGACAGCAACTGCAATCCTGACCATGGGTCTCCTAGAGTCTCGTTTGCCCAGGAAATGTTTTGTATCATTACTGGACTAATGAGCAATTTCTGTCAGATTGTTGAGATTGCAGGGAAGCTCCTTTGCATGGAGGAAGAATCTATTTCCAGCTGATGAAGTATTTAAAATAGTTTCAGAGATAGTGCTGTGCACAAAGGGTATAAATATGGGAAACTTTAAAATGCAGTATAATCTGTTAAAGTTGCTTCAAGACTGCTCTGGGGCGGCTTCAGTCCATGGGATTAATTTGGAAGTGATCCAATTAGGAATTGCAACTTGTGGCAGCAGAAGAACATCTGTCAGGTCAGAACACATAGTCATAAATCACAGGGTGCTCTTCAGCCTGCTGATCAAAACAAGCAAAAAAAAAAAACCCAAACACTTTTTTATCCTCTTTGATAATGTGACTGCTTTTATGTAACAAATTTACTTTCCTTCTTAGGGAGCATATGCTGGGAATTCATGAAACGGTTGCTAGAGGTTAAATAAACTTCAAATGGCATGTCTGAGATGATCGGGAGACCCATTGCCAAGGTGCAGATTCCCGTGCTGAAGTACTAATCATACTGTGGAGAAGAGCACTTGAGAATTGTCCTTGCCTGTAGTGTAGATTTACTCTTCTTAAATTACTTCTAGGCAGTCTCAGATGCTGCACCTTGTAGTTTCTGCATATTCTGGTGGAGTCTAGTAGACAATTTTGAAACCTTTAAAATTGAGTGAATCCTGAAAATACCAGGTGAACAGCGTAACGTATTTACTGCACGTAGCATTCGTGTTGTCCCAGACACCTTACTCTCCCGCTCTTTCAGTATCTGTAAGTAAAACCTCACCAAAAACCTAACTACACTTAATCAAATCTTGCTGTAAAATGGCTTGAATCGCTTGAAGTTGCCCGACATCCCTTCTGCGTGTTGTTTTTTTCTTCAGTTTAACTTATTTTCCTGGGAAATGGGGTCTTTCCATCTCAGGATTTTTGACACGTACTCACTGTCTGGGAAAGTATTGCCTTTCCTAGTCCTTGCTGCCTTCCCTCTGAAGGAGTGAGGGAGTCCATAGTGCACGTGTGGCTCGTGATCGTGCAGAGGGACTGACTCTGATCCTGCTGTTCCGGACACAAAGCTGGGCTGTTTGTGTCAGCCTGACCACGTGAGCAATGGCTGCTACCCTGTAGTGCGAGCTGCTTAAAACACAAACTCCCTTTCTCTCAGAAGGACTTTATCAAAGGATACTGCTTCCTACGAGACAGTGGCCAGTTTGGCTCGTGTTTTCCCATGTGCTTCACTGTGTCCAATACTGGTCTTACCTACAGGGAAGATGGGAAAATATGAAAGTAACCCTCATACTAGGCTGAGCAAAGTCAGTGATCAGGGCTGAAAAACCTGCTGCTTTCTCTAATTACTTGGAATCGTGAAGATTGTTTAGAAGGAATGCTAGAGGCTTATTTTGTGGAGCGGCACCGCTTCAAAATCTTTAATCAGTCACTCGCTTCTGTCAGTCACGCAGCGCAAGCTTACTGCTTAGAATAAAGCCCCGTTGCAGTTTTTAGCTCTGTTGTGAGTGAGGCTCAGTTTAAACCGGCCCTCCCAGCAGTGACACAGAAAATAGTGGAGAATTGCTGTGAAGAAGGGGGTTACACTTTTCTTCCGAGAGGTTGTGTTCAGACCTGAAACGACCGTATTTTCCCACTTTGATTTTGGATTAAGCGCTGGATGTGAATTTATCTTTTGGCGTAGCCGGTAAAACCACTAACACTTTTATTGTGATTATTGTTTCAGTAAGTGGGCAGTTTCTTCTTGCCTCCTAATGCTGTACTCTCTCTTTGCAGACTGCCGTTGATGTTTTTAAGAGGATAATTTTGGAGGCAGAAAAAATCGATGGGGCAGCTTCACAAGGGAAGTCTTCATGCTCAGTAATGTAATTCCACTGCAAAGCCTGAAAACACTGGGAATACATTCTACCTGAAGAAGCAAAACTGCCCATTATCTTCAAGGATAAACTATGCTTCTTTTTTTTAATTTTTTTTTTTCTTCTGTTAACCTGAAAGATAAACAGTTGGTTTGGAGCCTTTCCCTTCAGATTATGTTAAACTCTGACTCCTGTGCAAATGGCTTCACTTCCATTTTCAAATTTTAAGCAATCATATTTTCAATTTATATATTGTATTTCTTAATATCATGACCAAGAATTTTACTGGCATTAATTTTTCAGTGTAGTTTGTTGGTTAGAATAATCATCAAAATGATGCATATTGTTACACTACTATTAACTAGGCTTGGATATCAGTGTTTCTTTGTGTTAAATGTATACTTGTAAATAAAATAGCTGCAAACCTTAAATGCTCTGTTTATAAATTTCATTTGGTTTTCCTTACCAAGGTTGTTTTTTTTGTGTGTGAAAAATGTTCACCTGCTGACCTTAAGAGGAGGTGTGAGATCCTTGGAGCCAGTTTGATGATAGCCTGGGTAGTTGTTCATGAGTCATCCCAACTACTTTTGCTACTAGAACTCCAGGCTGGCCACCTCTCAGCTGTGCTTTGAGCCCCTTGGTGGGAAGGAGACCCAGGTGACACCTTTTGGTTTGGAAAGGAGGGTTTGGGTTTTGGTCAGACAACCTGTGCTGTATTTTTCCTCTGTAACTCTTAAAGAGTCACGGAGTAAAGGGTGGGCAGGTCTAGCCCAAGTAAGGGGCCAGCAAACACCTGCACTACAGCCTGTTCACGTGGACTTGTAACTGGGAGCGCAGTCAGGGGGAGCGAACCTATCCAGGTCACAAGAAAACAAAAATGTCACTTAAAATAAATTGCATGTCCTGATGAAATTGATGTGGGTTGTTTATCATGAATGCATACTTCTGCATCTGGAGAGCACTGATAGAGGTGAGTGGTCTCTTGGCACTTGGCTATTCACAATGTCAGGGTCCCAGCACAGCTCTGGGCAGCTTCCCCCAAACAGTTGCAAGTTTTTCCTTGGCTTTGGGCTAGAGACTTAAAAAGCCTCAAGCTCTTAAATCTGGAAACAAACCGCTTCAGTTATATATTTTTTAAATGTTGCAGTTGACCTACTTCGTGTTTAAAAACAAAACCCAAAACAAGAACAAATGAGGCTGATTTGGGGAACAGCTAATTAAAGGAAGTGTTTTTCATGCATTTTTGCTCCCATTTCAAAACTTATTTTCTGGCAGGACTAAAATGGAAGGGAAACTTGCAGTGTTTTTGCAACCAGAATTAGCTTTTGCATTTTGGTCTGTACTGAAAGATAAGAAATTCAGCATGTCTTATCTCTTTGTCTCTTGTACAGGGGTTCCCTCATTATATTGAAAGTGGTCTAAAGCCTTCAACTAACAGTGTGTGTAGGAAAAAAAATTACTCTTTTCTTTGGTCACCATGAGATTAACTGGCTTTCTAGCCAAAAAAAAAAGTTGCCTTTTTCCTCTATTCTTCTGAAAACTCATCCTGTTATCTGATTTATTTTTTTTTTTTTTTAATACTCTGTGCCCAGTAGAGGTTCTGTAGCTGGATGTTTTTCAGCCACAATAGTTCACTGGAGTTCAGCAAAGTTGGGGTGCTCTTTTTGAGGAGCTTTGTACATGCTTTGATTTCAGAACCATGCTGATCTGGGGCTGTGCAGTAGGCTTTCTTCACAAGAAGCTGCAATGCTGGAACAACTATTTTGGCTGATAAATGAGGATTCAGAAAATGATCGGTGGAGCGCAAGGACAATGTGCATCTGTTTGGTAGACTCCTTTGGTAGAGTCATAGATGACTCGTTGTATGACCAGTCTATAGCATTGCATCATGGACACAATGTCATGTGGTCTACATCATATGGTAGAAGTTCTAGAATACCAGAAACCTCAATGACCAGATTTACTCCATGTTCTTTTGTGTAGTAGTGGCCACGTGTGTAGTGGCGAGCAATCTGAAGTCTGCAATAGCTGGTGCATTGGTGCTGGAGGTGTGCTGGCTGCTAGGGATCTAAAGAGGATGAGGAAATTTGCAATTTGATAGTCTTGGCATAACCAAGGCCCTACCTTCCTGGGGTTGAGGTCTTTAGATGAATTTAGAGGCAAGTGTAGATTCCCTGGATGATGTACATTGGGAACTTCCAAAACATGTTCTCGGCACTGCTCTTGCATTTTCTGTAATAGCTGAAGAATTGGATTCATCAACGTGTGTTGCTTCCTTTCTCCTGTTGCTGGCTCATCCAGTCAGAAATGTGAATTATTCCATTTGTCCAAGCCTTTCTCTGCTGATAAGATCTAAGGATCTATGGTCTTGCAGTTGTAACAAAATGTGTAGTCAAGTGTGATCAGTGAACTGCTTGTCCTTTGCTGTGAAGAGATTTCAGCTGGCTTCTCAGGGTGGCACCTTCCAGCAGCTGGAGCCTAATAGAAGCTGGAGCAGCCTTGTGCTTCCTTATACTGACTTAAGAGCTGGCCTAGGCCAGGCTCTTCATGAGATCACTAAAATGGAGTGGTGGGCAATCTTGGAAGTATTATGTTAAGTACAGAAGCAAGAAATCGGTACCTAGCAAACTGCTGCTTGCCTGGAATTGAATTCATCCACCCTTTTCTGGCAGCTGCCCTGATCCTTCGGAGGCTTCTGGAGGACTGTGATGAATGGTGCACAGATGTCATGAAGGACGTTTTCTGGCCTAGGCTAGAAAAAAAAAGTGATATATACTTAATAGGGGCCCAGCCTTATTCTTAAGGGATGATCATTGGCAAAGGTGAAAGTGCAAAGGTCCTTTTCCTCTTTAGGAAAGAGGCAAAATTCAGCTACCGTTAAGTCAAGTTAAACTCCCATTGACTTGAGTGGATTTAAAATGTGCTCTTCTGGAAATGACTCGACGCTGACTTGTGCTCCTGTCCATCCTGTTGCTTTGTTGTGTGAAATGCTGAGAAGCCTCTCTGTATCCTGAGCCCCAGGGAATCAGCTGCTCATCTCCCAGCCTGCCAGGCGTGGAAATGCTGAAGATGAGGAGAGCAGTGGAGTTGGTGCAGCTCTGCAAGTGGAAGATGAGCCAATACGTGACCCCTCTCTTTCCTTTTCTTGTTCCTATGTATAGCGATGTTTAGCCCCTGCCTGATAAACTCTGCAGCGGAGAAGGCTTGGAGGCGGTCTCCTTCAGCTCTGTGGAGTCTTCTGCTTAATGTTTTTTCCCAGCTCTGTACAGTTGGTGAATACATGCTGGATGAGAGCTGAAAAAATGGTTTTGTGTCTGCAGTAGCTGTACTGTAGCATCTGGACCAGGCAGCTTTATGTGTTCCTCAACCAAGGGCAGAGGAGCATGGGCTGAAAACTGGACTTCTCTGAGGAAGTTCTTGAAGCGTTGGAGGCATTGGTGAAGACTGATATACACAAGTCTGTGGAGCTGATCTACAACAAGGTCACCTGCTTAGTAGATGAGGAAGAGGCTGTGGATGTTGTCTACTGGGACTACAGTAATGCTTTTAACACTATTTCCTACAGCATTCTCCTGGAGAAACTGGCTGCTTGTGATTTGGATGGGCATATGCTTTGCTGGATGAAAACTGGCTGGATGGCCAGGCCCAGAGAGTAGTGGTGAATGGAGTTAGGTCCAGTTGGTGGCTGGTCACAAGTGGTGTTCCCCAGGGCTCAGTATTAGGGCCAGTTCTGTTTAATATCTTTACCAGTGATTTGTACAAGGGGACCAAGGACACCCTCAGTAAGTTTGCAGATGACGCCAAGTTGGGCGAGTGTGTTGATCTGCTTGAGGATAAGGAGGCTTTACAGAGGGACCTGGACAAGTGAGATGGATGGGCCAAGGCCAATGGTATGAGGTTCAGCAAGGCCAAGTACTGGGTCCTGCGCTTGGGTCAGAACAACTCCCTGCAGCGCTACAGGCCTGGGGAAGAGTGGAAAAGGATCTGGGGCTGTTGGTTGACAGCCAGCTAAATATGAGCCAGCAGTGTGCCCAGGTGGCCTAGAAGGCCAATGGCATCGTGGCCTGTATGAGAAATAGTGTGGCCAGCAGGACTAGGGCCAGGATTGTCCCCGGGTACTGGGCACCGGTGAGGTCACCTCAAATACTGGGCTCAGTTTTGGGTCCCTTAGTCCAAGAAGGACATTGAGGTGCTGGAATGTGTCCAAAGAAGGACAGTGAAGCTGGTGGAGGGTCTAGAGAACAAGTCTCATGAGGAGTGGCTGAGGTACCTGGGGTTGTTGAGCCTGGAGAAAAGAAGACTTGGGGGAAATTTTGCTCTCTAGAACTCCCTGAAAGGAGGTTGTAGCGAGGTGGGGGGGGGTCCGTCTGCTTAACCAAGTAACAAGTGATAGCACAAGAGGAAATGGCCTCAAATTGTACCAGGGAAGGTTTAGATTGGACATTAGGAAAAATTTCTTCCCCAAAAGGCTGTCAAGCCCAGGAGCAGGCTGCCCAGGGAAAGGGTGGAGTCCCCATCCCTGGAGGTGTTTAAAAGCCGTGTAGATGTGGTGCTGAGGGACATGGTTCACTGGTGACCTGGCAGTGCTGAGTTAACAGTTGGTCTTGATGATCTTAAAGGTCTCTTCTAGCCAGAAGGATTCTATGATTCAGACTTTCTGTTTTCTAGTTTCTTTTAACATGAGATTTCTATGTCCAAACTTGCACCCTGGAACTGATCAAGGACAGCTTTTGCAATGACACTTGTTTCTGGCACAAATGAGTGAAAAACACAGGGCTGGGCCTTGCAGCAGTTTCTTTTGAAGTACAAGATGGGCAGCAGGCCAAAAGGAGAAGGAGAGCCTATGCCACGGTGCATATTTTTCCATTTTTACCTTCTTGAAATGAACTGTGGGCTCTTGCACCTTTGTTGCTGAAGGCTTTGTGCTGCTGCTTGGTGCAGGTGTCACAGGCTGCCGTGCAGCGCGGTACGAGCATGGTGTGGATGCACTGGGGCTTGCTGGGCTTATCCTACTAATTAGCCCTGCTGTGCTGTAGCCTCTTGAGAAGGAGAAATCAACAGGTTCTAATTAGTCCTTATGTAATCAGTCGTGCTGATCTTCAGAGCATTTCACTAATACTGACTAATCTTCACAGCTTCATCTAATGCAGTCAAAATGACTCCTGTTTGACAGCTGCGGAGGGGGAATTGAGAACCTTTGCACAGATGCCTTCAACTTGTTATGGGTACAATGGAAACATGGCTCAACTAGTTCAGGTCGGTGGGTGTAGTCAGCGTCCAGCTCTTTCTTGCATGTCCTGTTTCCCTACTGGGATATTTCCTTTTTGAAAGTAGCTGAAAACTGAAAGGATTTCGCCCAAACCCCTGATGCTTTCTGGTGTTTTCCAAAATGAAATCTAAGTCTCATCTTAATGGGATGCTTACTGAGGTGTGCGACGAGCTGCACTAACAGTGATCCCTAGACAAAATATTACTGTAAACAAGCTTTTTTCCAGATTTTTTTTTCAATATCCATCTCTGTAATGAGATGTATTTGCCTAAGCCTGACCAGCAGGTCCCACCTCCAAGGTGAGGAGGAGCTGTTTTTGCTAGCAGGAACCTGGCCAGATCTGAACTCTCATTCTGTGGCAGGGCTTGCTCAGGCTTGAAGAAGTTTTTTGGAGTCTGTGTTGCACGTGGAGCAATGCAAGGTGTTGGCAGAGGTATTGCAGACACTCCGTGTCTTGCAGCATCTGCAATGAAGACGACGCATTGAAGCAGAAGCCGTTGCCATTGCCAGACTGGCAGCCAATTCCCATTTCCAGCAACAGGTGATGTATTTTGCCAGTAAAGGTGTGGGTTGGAAGTTCCTTTCTCTGCTTAAATGGTTTGCAGAGACATTCTGCATTTAGCATTGCCAGCCTTCCCAGCAGCTCTGGGAGGCACTGGAAATGTCTTAATCACCAGTAAAAATTAGTGCTTTGGCATCTGGCATGAGGTGGGCTGGGTCTTAAGCAACGTGGATTTAGTATAGGAGCTCTCCTTTGAGTCATAAGTGTGGTTTCTCATTCTGAGGTCTTTTGCTGCTCTGAAGTGGCCCACAAGATGTGCTCATCCTTCTGAGCAGCAAGCCAAAAATTTTTCCATTGGAAGGAATTAGACCCATGGTTGTTCCACATCTAATGAGCTACAAGTATCTCGTGCTGAGGCATGCGAAGAAACCTGTGAGCTTTTTAAAGCAAGATGACATTTTGAAAGCCCTGAGATACGGATGTTCCCCGGGGCCGGGTCCTACACTGCTTTGCAAATACTAGAAGCTTCTCCAGAAGCTAAAGCATGGCCCTTTCCAGAGGATGCAGTGCAACTCCTCAGCTGTTGAGCGCTTCATTATTATTTCTATGGAGTTGTACTGGCCACAGTAGGTACCTCTGAGGAGGATTAGCATTCTGCTCAGCCTCTGCTTTAGCGAGGTCAGTTCCAAGGATTCACCTCCAGGAGTCATGCCCTGCTCCCTTGATATCTCTGTGTCAGAGAAGGACCGAGTTTGACACCTTCCTACCGTAACTTGGGTTGTTCGGCAGCATCCTTCTGCCAGCACCATCCAACACTGCAGACTACTGTGAGGCTCATTGCTGGGTTGGACACGTGTAATGGCCAATGGCTGCCAGGGAAAAATCAGCCCCCTAAATTCTACGTAACACACCATGGAAAGAGATGATGGCATCTCACAGCGGCATTTTGAAGACAACACAGCCTAGTCTTATTTCTGCTGACATAACCTTGCTCACAACCCCTTGATGTGTAATGGAAATCACTCTGTAAGAGGACAGATGCTGTGCCTGGATCCTGTATGTAGGTGGAACCTGGGGAGCAGAGCAGGGTGGTGGCCAGGTGACCACGTTTATCCAGGCAGGGTGATTTTGCCCTGGATGGTTGAGTTCTTATTTCTAGCATGATTGGGCCTATCTCTGTGCCCAGTGGTGGCACTGATAGTGTCCCATGACACTGAGTCCTTCCCATCCCATTTGTGTTGGGGATGTAACCGTAGGATTCCAATGAACTTGAAATCAACCTTGGCCATCTTCAGTGGTCGAGGTGTTTGATTTTCTCACCTCTCTGGTTCTGGCCTGGACTTGGAGCAAATCACTTCTCACCACCTCACTCCTTGGTGTCATGGCAGCAAAGAGAGGCAGGGATAGTGCAGCCCAGAGCCAGCCCTGCAGATGTCAATCCTGGTTTCTCACTCCCTCTAAACCAATACATGCAAAAAAAATCTCAGACTTTGGGGTCTTGTCTAAGCCAAACGCTCCAACTTGTAAGTTCATGTTTCCGAGGCTTCGTCTTTTAAACAGCCAGAGCAGAGGGCTGCCCGTCATCCTGTTTGTGGGGCACGGTGGTCAGATGTGATCCTGCACCTGAGCATGAGCCCAGCTCTGCCCCAGCAGCGTGTGCCTGAAGGGCTGCAAGTGGTCACAGGTTCCTCGGGCTGCCGCTTTCTCTCTTCCTTTGGCAACCTTTCCATCCTTTGCAAGGAATTAAGGGGGTTTGTTCATGAATTATGACCTGTTATTCTTCAATATTCTCTTTTTTCCTATGACTTTCCTTTTTTTTCTAGAACTAGGTCCTTTGTTGTTTCATAACTTTAACGTGGTTTTTCAAAGAAATGAGAATGGAGTTGTAATTACACCCTGTTTCCATCTCCACTAAAATAGCTTTTGTGAACCGGTTGGACAACTAACAAATCTGACAGCCGGGCATAAGTCTCAAATGCATCATGTTCCTGCACATTTAATTAAAGCTCACACATAAGGAGAAACAGGAAAATCCCATCATGAGACAGAGCCGGAGGAAATCAGGCTTTTGTGGTTCCATAAAACCTCCTCCTGGGGTAATATTTGCTTTCCTGGGTACTTTAGGGCCAGTTTGTCATGGATGCTGTAGGTAGGTCTTCCTTTCCGGGCATCAACCAGCTCATGGCCAAAGCAAAGAACACGTTACAACCCCAATGGATGGGAGAGTTGGGTCTGAACACCAATGACAGTGCCACCTCATCACCCTGGTGCTCCCAGGCATGACTCAGGAGAGAAACACATCTCCTCCTACCCTCCCATGGCACTAAGTGCAAGGCCATGGGGAACAGCTGGTTGTGGGGACACTACTAATGCTCCCCACCCTGGTAGCTGCTCTTCCAAGTGGGACTTTCCATACAGTGTTACTTTTCTCACACCATCTGTTGACTAATTTAGCATCTAGAAAATAACACCAGTGTTTCAACGAGGGTTTGGGTAGGATTTTTTTTTTTAATTAGATGACGTTTTTCTTTATTGTTTCCTGCCTCCCATCAGAACATGAAAATGTAAACAGCATTTCTGCGATGCTGGGACAGGTTTACCTGCGTCAGCTGGAGGATGCATTTCTTCTCTAAACACAATGTACCACCTCCCTCCCTCCCTCCCTCCTCCTCCAGTGCATCCCAGTCAACGTGACAACTTCCAGCTTGGCCTACGTGCACACACACACGCTCTTATTAACTTTTACGTCTTAATTGAAAGGGTGGTGTACATTTAAGCCTTAATAATTTCATCCTTTCTTCTTCAATGGTCTTTAATCTTCAAGCGAAGCAGTGAAACAAGGCAGCAGAGCGGGGTTGCCGAGTGAGACTGCAGGCACACGTATGGATGGATGGGAGCAACCTGCCAAGAAATCAGCTTTTAGGCTTCGGATTCAAAGCGTGGGCCTGATGGTCTGGGGTGTGGAGTGCCAGTGGCAGTGGGGTGGTGACAGGGGCTTCGCAGGTGACGAAGAGGAGGATTTGATGAGTAGGAGCTGAGTGTGAAGTCTTTCCTGGAACTATTAAATAGCACAGAAGACAAATCTTGTTGTAACACGGTGCTCTGGTACATCTCTGCGTGCTGCTCCATGGGCCAGCCTCAAGCATTTGCCTTTAGCTCTTTGCAGCTTGTCTTATTAATCTAAACGGATGGGGATTATGGGCTGGGGCTTTCCTTTGCTGTCTGTCTGGAGAGTAAGACATTTGAAGTCTCTGGATGCTCTTATAACTGAGAAGAGGGGACTATGAAGCAGGTTTTCCTTGTGCTGGTGTTTGAGGTGCCAGGCTCTGAAGCTGTAATTGCAACTATATGGGAAATATTACTTTATTGTTAATGGTATGGCTTGACAAATCCCTCTAATCCTGATTTATATCTGTGTCTTGGTGCTTCAGTGCTGAAAGATCTAAAAATTTATAAAAGACAGTTCTCGTAACATTGGTAGGTTTGCGAGGCCAACCTTTGTGCTTGGGAGGGCATTAGGTCCTTGGCTTTCAGAGATGACATGTAAAGAGGTTGAAAGGTTCAACAAGAAACCATTGCTTGGACAGATGGAGTGCAAAGCGTTATTGGTGAGGAGTCTGCCAAAGACACTTGCTTTTGGCTGCCACGCTGCAATAGGCGGGAAGCTGGGAAAAAAACAGTAAAAAGAAGTGAAGCCAATACAGAGAAACTATGTGCTATGCTTAGAGATGCTGCTCGTTCCTTATTTACTTACCTGCTCTAAAAAAAAGAGGATTGAAAAAGAAAAAGAAGGAAAAAGGGGAAAAGGAGGAGAAGGGAAAAAAAGGAGGAAAGGGGAGGAAAAAACAAGAAAAAAAAAAAAAGGGGGGGGGGGCGGAAAGGGGGGGGAAAGAGAGAAGTCCTTCAAAAAGGAGCAGTCAATGTGCACTGCTAATTGACCAAAGCCCTGCCAAGCAAATCTTTTGTCAGATCATCTGCCCAAAATCAAAATCCCGGACTCAGCAGGCCCCGTTACAGGCGGTTCTGCCTACGAAGCAGGAAAGCCTAAAGCCCTCGGTTCCCGCTGCTTTGTTAAAAAGCCCTCGCGACACCAGCCCCGTCTCCTCCGCCCCCGCCGGCCGCTATATAGCGGGGTGTCCAACGTTTCTGTCCATCGCGGTTTTGGTTTGGCTCCCGCTTTTGGTCTTGGATAGCAGCCAGCAGAAAATGGCTCAATACTCAGGAAAAGTAAGTAACGACCCAACCGCTTCCCTTTCAGCCTGAGGCCAGAGAGCTCGAGCATCCTCCGGGTTGAAGGACTAGGTTAGGATCATATCCCAGAGGAAGCAACGTGAGCGATGATACCAGGAGCAAATTTGGTAGCAGGGACGGGGAGGGCGCGGCAGCAGGAGCTGCGTATCGGGAGCCGAGTTTCCTGTTTAAACATTCCTGCTGGAATTATGTGTGAGCGAGCACGAGGCAGCGAGAAGTGTCGTGAACACGGGATGTGCTGCGATTCCAGAAAAACAAATACAGTTTTAAGAGAAAATGCCGGTGTTGCCATGCTCCCCTTGCTGGAAACGAGCTTAAAAAAACCAAACCAAACTACTCCAAAGTGATACATCTGCAAGAAATTCCCATCTGCTCAAAACGGGGGTCATACTCCTGCTCACCACGGGCCTGTTGTCCTCCTTCCCCCAGATCACTTTCTACGAAGGCAAGTGCTTCACAGGCAGAAAACTGGAGGTCTGCGGCAGCTGCAGCAGCTTCCAGGACCGAGGTTTCCTCAACCGGGTCAACTCCATCTGTGTCCAGAGCGGGGCTTGGGTCTGCTTTGATCACCCCGACTTCCGAGGGCAGCAGTATGTCCTGGAGCACGGCGAGTACCCTGATTTCTACCACTGGAATGGCCGCAGCGACCACCTGGGCTCCTGCCGGCCCGTCGGGATGGTGAGTGGATGATGCTGGTGCGTTGTGCTCCCGGCCAGAGCATCGGTTGGACGGAGCTGCCATTGGGCTTCCTTTTTCAGGAGCCCTGTGAAAAAGCATAACAAAAATCTGAGCTCTTTAGAAATAATACATCCAGTTGAGAAGGAAATAGTCTCCCAGGGAAGGTTTGACCCCCTTGGAGAGGTCTGCGCAAGCCACAAAGCTGAGTTGTGGTTTCCTGTGCCTTCCGGACGGGAGGAAGACACGTTGCCTTCCTCCCACAGTATGAAAAAACACGACGACTTTAACGGGATGAGATTTTCCTGTGGTTTTTCGGATGAGGTGGCAAGGTCCTGACGGCGTCATGCGCTTTTCCTCTTTAATGTGAGTCGCTGTGAAGTGCTCATGGGGGAATTAAGGAGGTTCATTGTCCAAGGCAAATTTGAACCACAGCAGCCCCAGTCCCCCAATGCACCCGGAGGGCGAGCAGGGAGCTTCAGGGTTTTTCAGACTGGAGCTGTGGAGCAGCTGGGCTGCTCCTAGTGAATTTTAGCTCAATTCTCTGCTGTTGCAAAAACCCTTCAGTAATCCTAAACTTTCCCCATATGAGAGAGCCCTCCCATTATGAAGCTTTTAAAAGCAGCGCTCAGAGGAAGGTTTAATCAGGAAGATTAAAGATTAGCAAAGAAAAATGAATCTGGGTTAGGTCTTTCCTTTTGACTTTCCTATCACTCATGACCCCTGGGCTAATGATGAACGCACTTGGAACTGGTGGGGTGTCTTGCTGGCTCCAAAGCTGCTTTTTGGCACAGCAATGGGTTTGTTTCTGGTCTGTAACATCCCTCCCAAAGCACCTCTGTGGTCTGTACATGGAGGGATGCTCTGCCCGAGACCCTGAAGCCCGTTCAGCACAAGGATGTGCTCTTCCCTCCCTGGCCCACAGTTTTCACTGTGAGATGCCAGCGAGCGCTTCGAGGTATTTCTGCAGCACAGATTCCCGGAGAAATGTTTGCTCAGGCACCGTATCCGCTCAGCTGCTGCCGGCGGCCGCCTGCTGTGGGGTTTGGCATGGCAGCCCGGCCTGCTTGTGAGTTGACGTTGTTTATTTGAAAAAAAATACGTGTAGGTATTATATGAATTTGGCTTTAAAATATACTTTCAGCTCTCTCTGTCCCAAATAGCTGTTTCACAGGCTGCAGAAATCTCCCTGGAGGAATTTATGTTGTGTTACCCTCAAGGGCTCACGCAGCAGCGATGATGCTGGGAAAGTTTCCTTTTCTTTTCCCTTTTGTATTTTCCTTAAAGAAAGGCACAACACCTCCCATCAGGAGCAGCAGCGACATGTGGAACTGGAAGCAATACAAATTAGTTTAGGGGGATAGTCTAACAGCTTTGTACACTCCAGAGACAGATATACGTATATATATTTTTGCTGTGTGAGCGCATGGAGTTGGGGCTGTAGCTGGTGCTGGATTTGGGAAGGATTCCCCCTCTGCAGAGGGGGGAATCGCAGATGGGCAAGGGACTTCGTGTGCCTGAGCACAACACACCTCACAATGTGCTTGCATATGGACAGCAGCTGTAGGAAGGTGCAGCTGGGGACAGAGACGAGGGTTTTCTGGCTGCTTTTCTGGTTGGTGCGGTGTGCTGGGAGGTGGCACGAGTTTGTGCATGCTGGTACTGGTGGTGGTGGACTGCTTTTCACATTCCCCTTCCAAAGCATCCTTCTGTCTTCCTCTTTGTCTTATAAAAACCAGGGAAATAATTTGCTGCATGTTTGATTTTCAATTTTTGTTTTGTTGATTCAAATCTTTTTGTCTCCAGCACGGTGAGAATTACAGGATTGAAATATTTGAGGGGAGCCATTTTAGTGGTCCCAGCCTGGAGCTGACGGAAGATTGCTCCTTCCTGCAGGGACAAGGTTGGGACAAGACCTGCATCAACGCCCTCAAAGTGTACGGCGACGGCGCGTAAGTAACCACGTGTGTCCCAGCTCATGGTCACGGCGACGCTCTGGGCCCTGGGCCATTTGTACCCAGCATCTCAAGGGAGAGAGGTGGCTGCAGAGACCCCTCCCATCATGGAAAAGCCTTGTGATGCTGGGGAACTCAGAGAAAGCCTAAAAACATGAGTTAAGCCTGTGGTTTAACAGTGAATTTTGGTGCCTGCCCATTGAGAGCTGCTTCAGAGAGACACAATTTTTGAAGGGTGGCAGCTAAGCACAAGCTACAACAGCTCTGAGACACCTTTTTAAAGTGTATAAAACAAGAAGCCTAAAAATAGTTTAGTTCCTTCTTTTTTAAAAAAAAAAAAAATTTCTGTGTATATTTCCAAATACCACTTTAAAAATCTGCATTGAGGGTTTTGGGAAGGGTGGGTGGATGGCTGTGGGTGATGCAGGTCGGGGCTTTCGCTTTGCAAGTGCATCAAGGCCTGCTGCAACTCCAGGAACCTTCTCCTTTAACATCAAAAAAGAAGCCGCAGCATCCAGCTGCTGAAAGAGGGGGCATCTGAGGTGGTGGTGCACAGCCACCCCGATGAGGGGTTTTGGTCACCCTTGGTGCTTTGCAGAGGTGTTATTGATGCTCAGCCACATTCTCCTGCCCTGGCAGGACAGCAACTTGCCTCTTTCTTCCTGTTGGGTGGCAATTGGCATTTTCTGGATGGTGTTAGTCCTTTTTTCTGTTTTTTTCCTCCTGTTGTGAGATGAATTGTTATCTGGCCACCTCCCCTCTTCTCTGTCAGACGATCACATTTTCACTGCAAGTGTGCTGGGAGTGGGGGAATGTCATAAAATCCTGGCAGAGCCAGGCAGAGGGTGGCTAGAGCAAGGCGTGGGGCAGATGGGAGCTTCTGCAGAGGAGGGAGCACAGAAACACTCTTCTCCAACTGTCCTGGACTGCATGTTGCACTTCTCACCTGCACCCAGCCTGCAATGTTGGAACCTTTCTGTTCAACAGCAGTTTTATCCCAGGACAGGAAAAATGTTGTTGCCATCCAAGTTTGTGACATCCTGACCGTGAGCTTCCTGCAGGACCCTTTCTGATTCAACCAAGACCTCTTCTCCTGCAAAAAACCCTAACAAACCAGGCTTATGATCAGATAGCGACAGTTCATTAAAACTAAGGAGAGTTACCAGATCCTGATGGGAAGAAATGGCTGGAGCCCACTGTGGAGCATTTGAAGCAAAAGGCACTTGAATACCAACACTATAAAGCCAAAAGAAATCCTGTGAGTACTCTGAAAAGAGCTTTAGGGCCAATTATTTACCACATGTGTCCCTGTAGCAGAACCTTGGAGCTTGAGAAATTGGGATGCTGCCCAGAAACTTTCAGGCGCTTCAATTTTTCAGATTGATTTTTCCCCCCTCCCCGCAAAATATACAAGGGGCACAAAGCTCGCTCTCCCTCGCATGGGAGCCTAGACTGTTTGTGTTAGCATTACAGACTTCTCAAAGGCTTCAAGTAGCGATAAAAAAAGTAGGAAAAAATCAAATACTGAAAGGAGTGCGTTGAGGCAAGTCGGTGAGTTTCGTAGCACTACATTCAGACCCCGGGAAGGCGGTCGTTGCAAGTCTGGGAAGGCTGTTGTAAGCCAGGATGGTGCAGAGGGACTTGCTGGCCCCAGGCTGGAGGAGGAGGGAAGGAGGAGATACTGCAGCAGAGAGGTCAGACCAGGAAGGAGAAAGGGACCCTACAGCACCACTTTTCTCCTTTGGATGGACCATATAAGCCCAGGTGAGGTGGGCACCCAGAGATGCTGCAGGTGTAGCTGGTGCTGGGCAAAAGTCCCCCCAGGACCTATCATCGATCATTTGGAAAGCAGAGGAGATGGGTCCGGTAGAGGTGAGGAGAGTTTCAGCTACAGGCCATCTCCAGCACAGCCTAAAAGCAGGTCCGGTTTACCCTGCGCCCGCTGAAAGCAGATGTAAAGCTGGTTCTCCCTGAGTTCCCTGCCTGCTCCCAGTAGTGCTGGAGTCTCACTTTGCAACTTCTCTTCTTAATCACTCCAGAGCGACATCCGTTTGGTTTCTTGGTGGGTCTGAGGGTGTCCGGCACCTTCCCTGCTGCCCTTTCAGGATTGGCAACCGCTTCCCCACACAGCCAGAAAGGGTGGTGATAAAGCTGTTAAAGCCATGCTGGAAATCAGGTTGCTATTTCAGAGCGGTTTTGAGATGTTGCCGCCTCCTCGGAAGCTGTTGCAGTTTGCGTGGCGAGCGGCTTTGCCCATCCCACAGGCAGAGTCAGCTCCAGGATCACATATGGTATCATCTGGTTTTAGATGAAGACATGCGCTTCTTATCCCCCTAGTGCCTCAGCCACTCCACAGAGGATTGCTTAGAAATAACAACTTTAAAAAGCTGAATTTGGTTTACAGTCCGGAAGGAACTACCCCAAAAAAGGGCTTTTCTGCGCTACAGTGACAGAACTTGAAGGAGCCAGATCAATCATTTATTCTATTGAAGCATTTATGAAAATTTGGTAGATGTTCTGCAGTCAGGCTGTGAAGTCCCAACCAGAGCAGGTACCCAAATATTGCTGCTCAATAAACGTCACATATGTCCTGGCAGAGGCGATAGCTGCCCCTGGCACTGCTCAAGTCCTACCTGGAGAATGAGTGACCTGGAGCCCCAGTGAAAGCACCCCGCTCAGTTTGGGCTGAAGCTGCATCACTCCCCCGCTAGTTTTTATGGCGTGAGCAGCCAGTTTTGGCTTATAGGGCTTGTGCTGGTTCCATGCGAATTTTATTCCCGTGTCCTCTGGGTTTATGTGCTAATGAAATGCAGCACTGAGATGTTTGAGGGCTGTGTGCTATGTGTCTGGATCAGTTCTCCCATGCTGGGCTTGAGGACAGAATCTTCTTTGTTTTTGTTTGTTTTCTGGGCTCCTGACTGACTTGATTTCCTCTCTCACTGACGGTCTCCGAGAACGTAAATTTTGGGCAATAAAGGAAGAGCTAAGTAAGCCATACAAGCCTTCACTCATCACCTTGCACTGCCAATACACTTCACTCCCATCTTTCTGCTATTCCTTTTATTCCTTTTTTTTTGCAGCCTTCCCCTAAGCAGAGGGACAAGCCTGTGGGTTCTTCTCACTTCACCAGGTCATGCAGTCTGCTTCCATCTACCCCAAGGCCTGTCCCATTCCATGCAAGTGACTTTGCAGACACATCAACCATCTGTCTGGAGAGAAAAGCAGATGTCTTGGGAAAGGCAGTGACTATGAGAGGCTGCTCGACCCACTGCACTATTCCACAGGGTCTATCGGTTGTTGAAAGATGCCCTAAGGCAGAGCAGAGCTGGAAGATCCACCCTGTCCTGATGGGCCAGCAATGCCCTGTGAACATCTCTACCCTACCACCGTGCAGTATTTTCAATAACATTAGGTATTCTCAGCAGGAGGGAGTGATTCCAAGGTTCAGAAAATAGGATTGTGAGCTCTTTCCAGGAGCACTTGAGGGAGGCAAGGTGAGCTGATGAAGAACAAGGCCCACGATCATCCAAAAATACAGAAAGGTGTATATAAGATGAAGGGATGGGGTAGAAAAGGAAGGCAGCCCTGTGTGCCTTATGAACAAAGCTAGGATATATCTAAAAGAGAACAATAACTTTATTAATTGTTCTTAATTAAGCTGCAAACCCGAGCATGCTCTCTGACAGTGCACATCAGGATATGGGGTGGGGGGGACATGGCTCCAGGGCAACCTGCCCTTACACTCACATGAGCAGCGGAGAGCCCTCTCCATGCATGGCGGAGGGGACTTCAAAGGAAAAGTCAGAGGATGGCTTTGTAATTCTAGTTCAGATACACACTGGCCACAAAAAGTGCCAAAGAACGAAACTCTCAGGATCCAAAGGCCTTGGCTGAGCACATTGCAGGATGGAGAGGAGCACCAGGCAGCTGTGCGCTCAACGGTCTTATCAGTGCACAGGCTGGTGGGAGAAGGGACCCATCATTGTCCCACATGGTGTCCTCTCAGAAACACAAAACAAATCCAAGTACGTCAAGGAATCCATAAAGTGGCTTGACTAAATGCCCCTAACCTTTTGTTTTTTTTAAAAAAAGTAATGCCCGTGGGTGGCTGGTTTTAATAAATGGCTTTTTTCCTAGGCCTCCAGCTTTTTGCTTGGGGTCAGACTGATTGGAGTTCATTGCTGTTATCTGACCCTGGAGACCCAGCAGTCTTTGACCCATCCAGTATTTAAAGGAGTTTCTCCCTGGAAAGCCCACATACAGTAGGTCCCAACCCCAGTGTTTCAACAGATAAAATCCTGGCAAGAGACAAACAACAGAAATCAAATGCTGCTGTCATTGCTGAGCCCATAGATGGCACAAGCAGCAGAGATCCTTATAAAACCCTGTAAAATGTTGGGAAGAGAAGAAAGAGACACAAATAAGAAGTTCAGCAATGACGAGGTGCAAACCTGACTGTAAAACTATCAGAGAAATAGCAAAACAGTTAAAAAACATGGGAGATATAAGTAAAGAGGTGACTTGTGACCACATTAAGATCATGGCACAATGTGTACTAAAGAGATGAAGGGAGAGGAGAGCAGAAATAAAATTGTCTCTCGACCATCAGAATTGCTCCTGACTTGCAGACCCTCAAAAGGAGAAAGACATGTCAATGGAGAAAGATGTGGCCAAGCTAGGTGAAGAAGTCAGGCGTGCCAAAGCCACCAAAGCTGTTGAGCATGGCATCTATTTGACTGTATTCCATAGGAAAGTTGTAGTTAACTCTGGATGTAGAGATGCAGTGAAGACAACCAAGAAAAGTCCTGCTCTCTGCTGGAAAGCATCAAAGAGAGGCCACTGAGAATTACTAGCAAAGAGAGAGATTATTAAATCTGGTTCCCATCATAGCCAAAGAGTCAGTTCAAAGAG
Organism: Baryphthengus martii; assembly: GCA_013396935.1. NCBI lineage: Eukaryota > Metazoa > Chordata > Aves > Coraciiformes > Momotidae > Baryphthengus > Baryphthengus martii. The sequence continues at coordinate 738,243 of VWZK01006742.1, forward strand.
GTAAAGCATTTTTAAAGCATTGCACATTTCTCCTTACAGTCCAAAATGGGTTTATCCAGGGGCCGCGGGGGCTCATCCTTCTTTAGCGCTATCAAATGCTATTAAATTTTATTCTGTTCCACATGAAGAAGCTCAGAGAGATCCATTCCTACAGCATTGTGAGGTGGGGAGCCCCTAGTCCCAGGCTTAATCGCTGGTATAACCCAAACCAACTTCTTCTAACAGCAAAGTCCAATCTGATTATGGATAGTTGCCAGGCTACGCTGGAAACAGGGGCAAGTGCCAGCGGTTAACTTCACCAAGGGCATTTCCATGTGCAGGATGGGACTGGGGCTGTGCAGAGACCACTGGGCCCCAGTAGTTTGAAGCACTGCAGAGCCGACCACTCAACGTGAGCACGAGGCCACCTCACGTGACCACATTGTTGGGATCCGAGTAACCCTTCCTTTCTGCACAGGTGGGTGCTGTACGAGGAGCCCAACTACCGAGGCCGTATGTACGTGGTGGAGCGAGGCGAGTTCAGCAGCTTCAACGCATGGCAGGCGCGCAGCGCGAGTGTCCAGTCCATCAGAAGAGTTGTCAACTAATTCTAGCTGAGCTTTCAACCCACCAGTGACAGCCTGCTGAGACCAGGCAGCACCCTCCTTCCCACTCACTGACCTGTGGAATAAACAAACACCAGCTTTTGGCTCTAAGTACTTTTTTTTGGTCATCATTTGCATGAGTTCAACAGGAAACAGACCTGCAACCTTTCTAAGTTTGATTTACATGGCTATGAATGTGGTTTTTCATTCTGCAGTGATTTATAAGGGGGACACATGGGTGATGGGCCAGAACTGGTGGTGACAAGCAGACCTTTGAACATGCTCCCCGGTGCAGCTGTAGTCTGACACGTGTTCACTCTGTCCTGTCCAGGGCCACCACGCGATGGACCCAGCTGACTCCTGATGCCTGGAGGGGGTCACATTGCTGCTCACGTGCATTGTGAGCACTGGCACACAGACGTTAGAGGGTCTGCTCATGCCATGTGAGGACACATGTGAGGATCATGTCAGGATCTGATCAACTCGCGGGGGGTCTGTCTGAGTGTGACATGCTGGTCCTGATGCAAAGGTGGTAGAAATGATTTGTCCCAGATTACTTTGACCAGCACACATTAAAAACTATATTTAAAGAAAATTCCCTGAAGGCTCAAAACCTGAGCAATCTTCTCTTTGCTCCCTGATTCATAAGCCCTTCGGCTGACACTGACATTTTGAGGGGGTGGCAGGAAAGAAAACAGGCACAGCAGCACTGTCACTTTCTGCACAATCCCCTTCCCATCCTTCTGCCCCATTTGGTGCTCCCAGTCCATCCCAGTTGTTTCAGTGCCTTCAAATCCTATTTGGTGCTTGGTAGCCAGGATGGGGAGAGCACTGCCCATTCAGCTATGGACCATCCACTACCGCCTGGGTGCTTCCCCTTGTGTCCTGCACCCCAGAGTCAGGCAGCCTCCTTTCGGTAAAATCAGAAGCTGTGTTCAGTGTTAGCTCAGAGTCTTTCTGGTTATTTCAGAAAGGAGTAATTTAATTCTTTTCACTCCGCTATTCTATTAACTGTTAAAGCTTGGCCGTCTGATGGGTCCTGACAGGCACGAGTGTGTTGCCGGCAGAGCTGCAAAGCTCTGTGTTAATCCAGTGGGAAGGCTGCTGGTCTAACCACGGTCCTCAGCCCTTGGAAGGGACATGAGTGAGGCTGACAGGTTCCCAGCACACTGGAGCATGTGCCTTTGGGGCTGCATCGCTTTGTGAGACTGCAATGGGATCCTGCCTTTCACAGGGTGATTGGGAGGAGAGGGGATCCATGCTCTGTGCTGGGGCAGGGGGCTGGTTGGTCCCACATTGCATCCCGGTGTGACAGCAGATCCGGTGCTGTTTGATCAATTCACACATCCATCTTGTTGTACATCTTTTCAGTCAGAGCTTCTTGGCTCCCTGTGGCTTTCTACCAGTAACAGAACTGGGGCAATTTCTAACAGCCAGGCCCATGTCTGTGTGAGAAGGACACGTACTGTTCCCATGATGGAGTGGTACCACTGGTAAAGTTGTGTTGATTGAGATTTGCCCCAGATGCACTTATGCCATGTATGCATTATGGGTGGTATGGAAACACAAAAAAAATATAATCTACTTTATGAATTTAACAACATTTTGGGTGATGCTCACCTTAGCAGTGATACAAGCAATTATGTCCTCTTGTAGATAGCCTACGGCCTGGATGTCATGCTCTACTGTCATCCTCATTTCAGCAGCACTATAGCCACACCAGACCAACCATGACCTGCAATGGATGTGTCCTGGGTGGCTTGTGATGACGTGCGATCCATTAGAGCCATAAAAATACTTCAGCATCTTTAATGGAGAGCAAGGTATTTCTGTGTCAGAGAAGAAGGCAGGGAAATGATTCATTCATTGAGTGGGATGCACAAAAGTACAACTCATGCATCAACTCTTGCGTAGTTCGTTTTCTTTTAATTAAATGCAGCTTATGAAAGATTTTAGGAGTCCTTCCAGGATTAGCGTTCCTCTTGCTTCGTGAAGGCTCTAATCAGCTCCTGAGCTCAATGCATTCTATTAGAAGTTAATATTTAGTCATATGCATTACTCTCTGCTGTGACCTTCTGGCCATTAATCTGTTAAAAAAACCACGTGTGGCCCCAAAGAAAGCCATGCATTGAATCGTGAGTAACTTTAAAGGAGGCTTTTCATTCATTTGAAGCATGTTCAATGTCACGGTGCCACATGAAGGATAAAAAAAACAAAGGCTTTAAAATATACATTAACTGGAATCCCAGATGCTCAAAGTACTTGGAGGACAGAAGAAATGAAACTTAAGAACAACCACCCACCCATATTCCCCTGAGAGCAACACCGTAAGCCCAGGAATCCACACTCCTGGGTTCCTCAAGGCTGGGTGCACAGAGCTGGGGGAGATGACCATCCCATTAATGTTGGGGTCAGACTCATGATATCACAGGTTTTCTGCTGCATAGCTTCCAGTGCTTAGTGGTTCAACCTCCCTCTGTGCCAGCCAGTCCTTAGAGGGACCCACTGACATCCCTCCCTGTCCTTAACGGGACACATGAGACTGCGCACATACACACAGATGTACAGGCCGGCGCCGACACGCAGCTACTGCGCGCAAGCCCACTTCATCTATACGCTTCAAACTCATGGATTGTTTATATGTTCTAGTAGATTAATAGTGGTTACTTAAATTGTGGAAATACTTGGGAGCCCCAGTCCTGGCCCGAACGCTGCTGCGTGCTAGGAGTGAAAAGCGCAGACGAGGCAGCCCGGTTAATCTGTGCTGTTGTGTGCAACCCTGTTTGTATCCAGCTTGCGTTTAGCCACCTATAGCACATTTTATGCGTGGCTGTAATATGTCTACAAGCTAAATACTCATCATTTATTAACATCTGATATCCCATTTATGAAAGCACTCTCAACGCAAAGAGCTAGTCTCATGTGAACGCTATTTAAAAAAAAAATCCTCTCTATGCAGAAGTCTAATATTTCTAAAAACTGTCAGCGAGGAATTGAATTCCATCAATTTTTTCTTGATTTGAAACCTAAGTCGGGTGGCCCCGGACCTAATCCAAACACTGATGCTGCAGGAACAGGCATTGCGTTGGCAGCGGGGGGATGTGGCTCTCCTTCTCTTCCTTTTCCCTCCCCCTCCTTGCTAAATCTGCACTTGTTTAAAGGACAGAACATACAGATCCCATATGTCTGCTAGTGGTTAGGCGTTTGTTGTTTTTTTTTTTTAAATGATTATTGACATTGCTCTAGTGTAAAATGGTACAATTTGTGAGTTTATAGCATGTAAAATATAAATGACAAAAAATGCCAGCTTGATGTGAAGTGGATGTTGGATTGTGCAGCAGAGATTTGAGCTGTACCCCATTAAACTGTATGGCTGAACGAGTTCTGCTACGTGCACCGAGGAGGCAAGCGTTGGATTAAGTAAATTGGAAACTATTCTACAAAATGCTAGAGATAAAACAAAGATTCAAAAAAGGGCAAAAAGGCCAAGTTATTAATTACAAGAAAGAACTAAATGAAATAGCTCCATCTGGAAAACCAGGAAAGCCCTAATAATCAGCATTACTGGGCTTGGCCAGGCTGCTGCAGTGCAGTATTCAGAACAACTTTGAATTACATCTGGCCCCAAAGCAAACAGCTCCTGCCAGAATGCCTGGATACACCAATGTCCTCTCTCTGCAGCAGGATAATGTGGGAATTTGATGGAATATCTCTTTCAGATTAGTCCTTGGAAGATATCAGAGCAACTGCAGAATTTTTACACTGCTATACTTTCCAGTGCACGTATATATAGAGAAGCTGCCGACAGATCCACTGTTGGTGTGTTTGGTGGTGTCAGAGCTCAAATGAATCTACTAACTGCTTACACAGGCGAATGGGCTGCAGAGCCACCTCCCTTCCCTGGGGAGTTCCAGAGGCATTATCCTGCTATTGAGGCTGTCCAACGCTCACGCCTTCCTCTGCTTGCTTCTCTCCTCCCCCAGAGACACCTCACTGGATCTGGTAAAAATGAATTCACTCCCTAGTGTCTGCTAGAGCTGTTCTATTAGTTCTTTAAGTAGAAAGTCTTGCTCAACAGTGACCTCTCTGATTGCAGAAAGGAAACGAACAACTTCAATGGACATCTCGGACCTCTGGCCCCAGGAGGAGACCCATGGTCGCTATTAAAGCCTACGCACTGTCAGGGTGAAAACATAGAGGGGACACATATCAGTACTCTGAAAGCATTAGTAGATATCCTGGTTTCCATGCTTCTCCTGGCTTGTTTTCAGCTTTCTTTTCCCTATTATATTGAAGTCAAGGGAAGATTGACTTGGGTGAAAAAAGGTTCGGCTTTGAAATTTTTCCTGTCTATGGGCATACACTCTTGCCGAGGAGTAAATCTGATATAGCTGACAAGTCCTTGAGGCAGATAATCTGCCTGATGGGGTCAGCATCTTCAGCATTGCAAATGCTGATCTGTTTTGTTGCTAATTTTAAATCATCTGGTTTATTGGAGAGGTTAAATTCAGTTAAATCGATCTCCAGTGGCTGGGACTCATGTAGCTTGGCATTATTTTGTTCCAGGAGTAACCATTCAGTCAGCAGAGGAGGTGCAATAACATCTCACCCAATCTGAGCTGTCCCGTACTTACTGGTGGCTATGAAGGAAACCAAACCCACATGCAAGAAAGTGGAAAAGGACAGAAGTAAAATGTGTATTGATTTTCCATGGAGCAACAGAAACACTGAAGAAAGAGCAAAGGGGTGCGCCCTGTTTTCCATGGACAGCTGACCATCTTTATATCGTTCAGTTTGTAATCAAGTCAAGCTGTCCCATTTTAAGCATGTTAACATATGGAGGAATGTACCAGTGTATCCAGTCAAATTGTGCGTGACGCAAACATGAAATCACATTGAAACTGTTAATGCAAATTCCTTCCTTAAATATGATGGTCTCTAGTGGATCGTGGTAAATCCACACTTGGTGTAGCCATTCACACCTGCACTCACACAGGCTCAAATGCACTGAACGCTTCCTCTCAGGCGGAAAGCTTTCATGTGCTCCTGCTAGGGTACTCCAGCATCGGGGATGGTGAAGGATCAGTTCCTGATATTTCATGTAAAAAACACATTTAAAAAAAAAGAAAAAAAAAAAAAAAAAAGCTGTTTAGCTCATTGCAGCCAGTTTGGGATGCCGCCACTCGGTTTGTTTAGTCTGGTGTAAACTAACAGAGCTCTTTCCTCACGTATCTAGTTCTTGGTGGTCATCAGCGTGGCTCGTCATCTGTGATGGGGTAGGAAAGCAGTGCAAATCCTTCCCCACAAGACACCACACCAGGCAAAACAACCCACTTATGGTCAGCACAGGTTTATTCATGTTTTCGGAGAGGTGCTTTTAAGCTTTGACGTTGCTGCCCCGTGGTCATGGTGGTGGGAAGGTGGGTGAATGATCCTGACTCACAGATGGGCAAGACTCTGTGGTTTCAGCTGACTTTTCCCTTGCATTTTTTTTTTTTTTTTTTGTGCTGTTGCAAACCAACAGCTTAGGAAGAACAATAGCAAAAGAGTGTCCATGGAAGGGAGCTCCTCTTTGCGTACTTTACTGAAGGTAACCACCAGCAAAACAAGTCTCTTATCTGTACATGAACCAGTGCTATGAGCTATATGTGCCATAAGGTACTATCACGTACCCGAGTCCCTTCTGACACAGGAATGTGCCTAATACCATAATCTTAGTTTCATTCTGCAGGGTAGGGCTGTGCGTGAATCCTGCTCTTAAATCAAGCTGAAGTTTTCGAGAAGACAAAGCACAGCATGGGCCAGTCCACACGCAGAGCTGACCTGCTAAACTATGCAAGTGTAACAGCTGCTCCAGTAACGTAAGTGGGAATCAAAACTGCTGAGATTTGCAGGGCTTTATGTGGTCGTTATTGGTTTTCTTGGCTGGCAATGCAAGAAGAAAATAATAGCACTTGAGCCTTCTGAACCTACAATAATAATAATAATAATAATAATAACAATAATAATAACAGGATTCCAAAGGTTTTATTTTGTGTGTATCCTGCTATTGTTGACTTGCCCTTTGAAATTATTTTTCTGAAAATAATAGAGCTGTTTTTTTCACTGAGGGCTGGGAACAGATTCATTTGTCATCTACCCTTTAAAAAGGGAGAGAGGAAAAAAATCAGGCAAACACCATTTTGACTTCTGGAATTTATCATTTCAGTTCAAGTCTAACTACAGAGCTAACAATCTGCATTTCAAAGGTTTCAGATTTCTCTTACAATCTATTAATAAGTGTTATTTAGCAACAAGCTCCCTTGACAATTAAGGATCACACATCCCATCAGAAGTAGGGACTTCCATGATACTGGAAAAACTTCCAATTATACTGAATGATTCTTCTTTTCAGCTGTATTCAGACAATACAGGTTTGGAGACACACAAAAAAACCCAACCTGGTAGGAATCCAAAACTTCTGTAATAACCCCCCAGGCCTGGGATTTGTCTAACGGTTTGCTATTAAAGAGTTCTTTGGCTGGAAAGAAGTACCAGACAGAGTGTCCCTTGTTCTAGTTCTTGGGGTAATTTTTTTTTTTTCATTTTTCTTTTTCTTTCAAAATTGGCATTTGACTCTTTAGCACAAACTTGCTGTCAAGATGACAGAAGATCTAGGGGAGGGTATAGGTTACTCCAGGGTCTCAAAGCTTGCACTGATTTCTTGAGAAGGCGGTTTTTTGCCAGCACCTCCCTAGCAGGACAGAATAACAATAGTAATAATAATAATAATAATAGCTACAATAATAAAAGCCTTTGAATTAGTGATTTTTTTCCATTTGGGTCCAAATCACCCCTTGAAAGATACAGCAGATCACTTTAGCTTCTATGGAAAAGACCCAAAACTGTGTCAGGAGATGTCAGTCTCAGTCCTTTGCTGTTCTTGACTTCTGCTGGATGCAGTAATGATGGAGAAGCTCTGATTTCCCACTTGCAAAGTGTGATTACCCAGCATTGAAGGCAGTCAGTGCCAATTAGCGTGAATTAGGGCAGGCCCAGAGCTGTGCATTGGCTGCTGCAGCCTGTCTCAGAGGGACACTGGCTAGTTGAGAAGCCTGGTGCAGAACTGGCTCATCAAGCAAACCAGGTAGTTCAATCAAGTTCATTTAACCCAACTGCACCGATTGACTGCAGCCAAATAACTGCCTCACAGCGTGTGTATGTTCCTGTGTGCTTAAAAGTCTGTCTTCACACCTCTGTTCCTGTTCCAGAGCTCCAAGACTGCATATTTCAGTAGTGCCTCTGCAAAGTAGCTATTGCTTTTATCATTTCAGTGGTTTAGTTGTGAAATTCATGCTTGAAGAAGGGCATTTAGAAAAGTCCCAGAGCAGTTGAACAAAGTAAATAGAGTCTCCTCAGTCCTAATTCTCTCCTCTTGCCACTTTTAACTCCCTGGGAATTTATCTCTCTGCCTTAAACATCAGATACTCACTAACACCCTTGTAAAGCACTGATTAGATGAAAATGGCATATCAAATTTAAGGCTGGAAGTGCATCAAGGGCACTGATTTGATCAGCTTCTCTCCTTCACCATGAGCACCTTTCCCATTAGCAAATGGCAATGGACATCATTGCCAAATTTAGAGAGGAGAGAGAAAAAGTATATTCCCTGAGGTTACTTCCCTTAGCTAATGTAACTTGGCTTTATCAAAGCCAGTTGTAGGTAAAACTGGACTCTGAATCTGCTGCTTCCTCATTGCATGGCTCAGCCTAATGGGGATCTGAAGGGTTAACAGCGCAACTGCTGGTCCCCTTTGTATTTATCTGTATGACCATAAGTAATGCATATTTTGAGCAATTGCCTCCAAAATGAACAGATCTGTGAAAGGAGACGGATCACTTACAGAGCAGAACAGGAAGAGCCTGCAGCTGTCTTCCAAAAGCATGGGGTGGTAATTTTCTAGGTCCTAGTGCCGTTCCCAGCATATCCTGAGGCTCGAACACTTAATCAGCATGATTATCATCACACAAACGCTGCCAGAGAGTTTGATTTGCACATTTATTTCTTTTGCTAAATGAATAACCTTTCCAAAAACCCTGTGATGTTTGAGCCTCTGTCATAATTCTTCTGCATTTTGGATGGCTTTCCTGCCTGCTTGGGGCTTGGCGCTTGTGTAAAGAGGTGTAATAAGACAAGTTATTCACAGGAGAGTGTAAGATAAGGCAAGCAGCTCGGCCTGATTTAGCTAAGGCCTCATCCTCCTGGGGCTGAAGCCCGGCCACGGTGAGAGCAGATGCAGCAGCTCCTACTGCTGTTTCAGGGGGAACTGTATCTGTTTAGAACAGGGGAGGGATTTTTATTCTGGGCAAGCAGATGTTTTGTCAAAGCGGTGTAAGCTGCAGGGAACTGCACTGGGTCTGTATATTTTCATTGTCCTTGGATCTCAGTGGGTGCGTGGCTGCTGCCTCACGACAGCTTTTCTTGCTGGCCTGCTCGAGGCCAAATTCTCTAGGAGTCCGCCCTGTCTTGGCCCCAGGACGTCCCTGCTGGAGGGACAACAGCCCAGGCTGAGATATACAGGGGTGTCTCAGAAGCACCCTCCCTTTCATCAGTCTCACAGCACCTCTGTGGGTGCAGTGAACAGCTAACAACCAGTGAGCGACTCCCTTAACCCTCCTGGTCTTAGGGTTTGCAAAGAGCACAGGCTCGCTCTGCCCCTCTTCGCAAGCAGGATGGGGAATACCAGCTGCCCTACACCTCCAGAAGCAGTGCTGAGCCCCAGGTCACTCCAGTGCTTTCTGTTTATCCCTTCCTAGAGCTCCATCTCTGCCATAAGGGCTCCACAGGGCATGTGTTAGTGCCTGTGCCTTTTTCCTTTGCCTCAGCTTTCAATTTATGCTTGAATGCCACCAGAACACGGTACCGAGCCTTCTAAGGAGCCCAGGGTCCTCTCCCTCCCTTTACAGCCTTGGTTCTTGGCTTTGCTTCTGAATCACAAAATGTCCCTCTCCCTGCAGCCAACTCACTGCTCTTTCTCCCGTTTCTTCTCCATTTCTCTCCCTCTTTCTCTTAAATAGTTGGCAGGAGGCCCTTTCTTTCATAACTTCCAGTCATTTTTGCCAGGTGACCCTTGTGAGTAATCTCCCCCAACAAATAAGCAAAGGCCTGTTTAAAAGACCACTTCTGGCAGAAAGAATATTCTTCTTTTGAAGCCCCTCATTATTCTCTCCAGTGGGTCTCTCAAGCAAACAACACGAAATCCGGATCACCCACATACCCAGACCAGACACGGCTCTGTGGCACACGCACGCAATTCTTATTTCCCACCCTAGTGAATGGCTCTGGGAAGAAGTTAACCTCTTGAGGCCAGGAAAAAGGCAGCAGAAGACTTAATAGCTCCAGTGATTCATGCACAATATTCCATAAAGTGGCACAGCAATCGCCTTTATACCCCAGAGCCACGCACACCAATTATTATTATTTTTTTGGTCAAGCTTCACCCAACAGGCATTTTAAATGTCACGGTTTATAACCTAGATGAATTTCACTTGTGAGTGTTGTTGCTGAGACAGACCATACTGTGGCATCAATTTTTAATCAGGCTGTTACCTCAAACTCAACAGGGAGTTCTCCCTGAGATCTGCTGGCAGCATAAATCAAGAAGTTGTGCTGTTAGCATTTTTTATTACTCACTTTGTGTCTCTCCGTGAAAATGAAGGGAGATAAAAGGAGAGGGAGCAAGTTTAACTGTAAAATTAACTAAACATTATACCCTTTCTGATGAAATTTTTCTACTTTACAGCCATGACAGTGAAGCACCAGCCCCCCTTGGAATTCAGTGTGTTTTTTCTCCCAGCACTTAGATGCTTGAGTTTGGTACTCCTGACATTTGGCCGGTGAGGAGCTGGGTGCTTGACCCCGAAGTCTGGCGTGTGAACCGTGTGTGGGCTGGGCACTGAGCAGACTGCTCCTCCGCCATTATCCTTCTGACCGTGTCGTGCCGGTATCAGCTCCATTTTCCAGGACAAAGAACACTCCCCAAATCTCCCGGCCCCACCTAACCCTTTGCGTTGGACACGGTTCAAGTCCACACAGAGTGTATCAGTGCATTGTTTTCGTGGGCAGCTGGAAAACCTCAGGAATGAATGGAAACAGACGGTTACAGACCAGCTAAATTGCACTCTCTCCTCTCAACAGAAAAGGGCTCCAGTCGGGGTCCTTTCTGAAAACAAGAATGGGATGAACGCTGCTGAGAACTCGGTGGGGTAGGTGAGAAGGAGAACAGAGATGAGGAAAGATTTATTCCCCAAACAAACGGTGGGGTATGCTCGGGAAGTGAAAGCAGAATGACATCCTGTTACCTCATCAGTAGCGCTGGTATCAGTGCCCAGCATCAGGCTTCCTCACAATGCTCCACAGCTGCCATTTTGTGCCTCCCCAACAGAACGTCAGTCACCGCCTAATCTTTGGCACTTTCACTGTGCCATCCCTGCCGGGAGGATTTTGCCACGGGCCCAGTGCTGCTGCTGCACAATGTCCCAGGTGTATTCAGCCGAACAGCAACGAGAGAGACAGACTGTGCTTGCCAGTGAGCCCAAACTCGTGCAAATAGAGGTGGAGGTTGTTCCAGCACACAGTTCCCCTGAGAAAACCTTTGTTAGATGAGGTAGAAGTCAAATCCAGTCTTAAGGATGAGAGTATGTGAGGAGGCAAAGCCACCTACCTTGTGAGGTGCATGAGAAATGTATCTTATAAATAACATGAAGCACCAGGAAAAAAAAAGAAAAGAGCAGGTGCGTCTTGGGAATGTTTTCTCTACAAATCCAACCTCAAGCTTCAGAAGTGCTTGTAATCCTCGTGGTAGGCTGAATGTTTGCCCTGGTGGCCTTCTCTTTACCAGGAATCACTGGGGTATTTGGTGGAGAGAATGACGAAGAACAGCATTGTCTCTAAACAAGCTCTGGTAGAGGCAGAGAAGGGAGCAGAACCTTTGATATCCCTCAGGATGGTTCTATTTGCTCCTACCACCAGCAACACCCATCTGAGTCCTTCCTTGCCTTTCTCAGACCTTCTGGAGTGTGCAGTTCTCATGGTACCTGCGTCAGGAGCAAGGGCAGTGTGGCCCTGAAAGCCTGGTACAAAATTCAGTCAAAGCTGTAGAAATTATTCTGTTTCAGTCAGTGGGTTTGGTTGGTATCAGTTGTTCGTGCAACTCAACAGCAATGAGGGGTAAGAGACTGTGAATGTTCCCCCCTTATCTAAGGTAACATAACGATTTGGATTTGGCCCTGCTAACAATGAGGCAGACAAACAATGGAGAAATCTTCCAGAGGCCAGATGTGAATGCAATTGTTAAAATACTGCCTAGGTCACTGGCTGCAGCTTCAGCATTTTTAGAAATTTGTTTTTTGTACCAATGTCAAAGGCACTGGGGCTCTCTGCTTGCATCAGTACAAATCTGGATTAACGCAGTTAAAGCCAGCAGAGTTGTATTTGTGCAAAATCAGTTAAAATGGGCTCGGAATCAGACTTAGAAAGTTACTCTTGTGTCACTTAGTAAGACATATTTCTTTTGGCTTCCATTTAGATTTGGTCCTTAAGGAGCCTGTCATAAGAGATATATGGTCTGGGCAAGAGGCCAACTTACCGTCTGGAAGAAACAGCAGGGCTCCCATCGAAGTAGAGAACGGGGTAAAATGAGCTTTTGATTATTATTTTGTAATTTTGTAAATATTTGTGATTTTGAATTACGGAGTAAAGTTCCTGCTGTGCAGTGACATGATCGAAGGGCCTTGCTATCTATAGACAATGCGAGGGCAAACGTGCTTACAGGAATCGTTGAAACAGCTGCTGTGAGATCTTACACTTCCCGGCATGTAGCATCTTAAAAATTTCTAGGAAATTACATCTGCTTTCTTAGGCAGAGAGATAAGATGCCTTCACAGCAGTGGTTTGAAGTCATTGGTTCATCACAGCAAAAAGCTAATGCAAACCTCCTCCCTGCCTCCTCTACGCTCATGGCTAAATTTCCATCGCCACCAGAGACTGACATTGGAGTTTGGTACTAAGACCCCATTTGTATCCACCAGCGATATTACCATCACCTAACTGCTCATTATGTAATTGAATAACACTCAGTTTTCCAGATCCCAGGCTTTTAGACTCCTGACATTGATTAGGAGTAATCCACCCTCCTAGGTAAAGCAGTAGGGGCCGGCAGAGGTGTGCATGGGTTTTACAGACAGAGATTCTTGTTACAGCAGTATAGGAAACTTAGAAAACCAAATATTTTTAAAAAGAACTGTTTTGGAAACACTGCTTCAAATCTGATTTAAAACCAAAAGAACTTTGTAAATGTTATAGGATGTAGGTAGCATGTATATAGCATGTAGATGTTTACAGGAAATACTAGGGTGTGTGAGAGGGAGTCATATGGAAGAGTTGAGGGGTAATGGGTACAAATTATTCTTGGGGAGATTCCGAGTGGATACAAGAAGAAAATTTTTCACAATGAGAACAATCAGCCACCGGAATAATTTCCCTAGAAAAGTGGTGGGTTCCCTGATGTTGGACACTTTTAATATTCAGCTGGACAGGGTGCTGGATCATCTTGTCTAGACCATGCTTTTGTCAAGAAGGGTTGGACTAGACGATCCTTGAGGTCCCTGGTGTTCTAGGATTCTATGATTTTTTTGTCCTATAGGGCAATATGCTAAATGTATATATCCAAGCTTGAATTCTGAGCACTCCAGGACATTTTAAGCTGCAAAGGATCTGCACTTACACGAGGAAAGGAAGAACTGTGTTGCCTGTAAAAGAGGCCGGGTGCAGAGGGAAGGAAGGAACGGCAACACTGACTGAAGTGGTGAAGGTTGGGTCTGAATTCTGAAAGAATAACTTCAGACGGTGTGCAGAGCTGCACTTACAGGCACTCTGCCCAGAGCCTCTGAAGGAAAGGTCAGAGCCTCTGAAGAGCCTCTGACCCTGGAAGAACGCAGGAAATTGCAGAGTAGGCAGACAGGGGGGGTCTATACACCCTCCAAACCAGTTTTTGGTGTTTCTGAGTACAATCGTCAATACTGCAGTTGTCTGTGTACCTCCACATGTGCTTCTCCAGTCCTGTTCCCAGAGGTGTCTGACACACTGGTGCTCTGTGGGTTAGGATTTTGTGCAGCCTGGTTCCACACTCCAGCTGTGACCTGACACAGTGTTAGGCACCGTGGTGAGCGGTGTTGGCCCACGCCACCCCTCCTGTGCTGCCTACATGGGAAAAGAGCCTCGGGTTGCAGATACGGTGGGAATCACAGTGTACTGAAACAGGTCTCCTAACCTGGGTGGCAAGAGGACTGCTTTAAAGAGTATGTGGGTCCATAGGCAGACACTGCTATGACAAGAAGATGGCAGCTGCTCTGGGGATCAAACCAACCCTTGTTTTCAAAGAGACCCCAAGAGATATTACACACAGCCCAGATATAATGCATGGTCACAGTCTTCGCCTGCACTGTGACCAGGGTGCAAAGCCCCACATGGATCTAGAGCTACCTGGCAGTCTATGATAAACTTTGAGGGCTGGCAAGGTCCTGCTGGTAAGAATTGTTAGGGAATTTCTTTGTTAAACTCTTGGCTGCAAAACCATCCTGTGGCCATGAGTTCCACAGGCTGATTACACGTTGCCTAAAAGGTACTTCCTTTAAGAATGGCGAGTTATCTGGCTTCCATTGACTTGCCCTCATACTTGTGGCATTGGGCTGAGAAATCAAGGTATTTTATCCTACAAAGCTATGCTGTGGGATTTTAACACAAAGCTCTGTGCTCGTCTTTGAGCTGAAGCAGGGCTCTTCAAGGAAAAGTTGAATGTTGCTGTGGACTTAGTAAAGGCTGGAGGCAAGAGAAGGAGAGGGGCAGCTTCTCCCCTTCCTTTGAGCATCAGCACATGCTGGGTCTATGGAGAGGGGCCTGGTTATGAACGAATTAAGAAGCTGTGCTGCCTTCTGCTCCTCCATCCTCACTTCAGAGTAAGGCTACATCTGCTCGAGTTCCAATAATTAAATCCATGTAAAATTAATCTGCCTCCTTCAATGCCAACTCTTAATGCAAGTGAAGCTACTTAGATATTGATAATGTTTTGAATTGAATCAAACCTGTAGAAGGTACATTTAAATCTATTTAAGGTTAGATTTTCTTTACATTGTACCAGTGTAACTGGATTGATTTTAAAATCAAATTTAACCATACCGGGAAAATTTTATTAGTGTAGATTAGGTTTGGTCCGCGAGGAACTTTGCCTCTGGAGACACCACGTAACATGTTTTTGAGGCTAACAGTGGTTGGTTCAAAAAACACAAGGCTGTGTGTCAGCGCAGGATATTCCACCATCGATCTTCCCGGCCCCTGACAGTAGTTTTAAGAGAATTAATTGACTTTTGCAATGTTCTGAGGTGAATAAAGAGGAGATAATATTTAATTGTCAGCAGTTCTGACAGTGATTGAGGTTAACAGCTTGAAGTAGAGCAATAGGATGCAATTGAAAAGATGCTGGCAGCCAGAAAGGTCCTTCTGTAGGAATGCGGAAGGGTTGGGATGACGGAGGGGTTAATTTCCTAAGAATGGTAATTTGCATTGCTGCACACTTTATTCTTTTGTTTTTAGTCGGGTGAGTGGAGCTCTTGTGCTGACTTCTTTGGGGCATTATTGGCTCTGTTTCTTTGACAGAACAAAAGAGCCCTTGTTGTCCATCAAAGATCACTGCAATCCATCCAGATACCCAAGGCCCCAGAAGGGGGAGGTGAATGTGGAGGAGCTGCCTGCAGTCGCTCCCCCATAAACAGCATCAATAAAATTATTGAAATTATTTGCATCATTATTGAAATCTTTTTAAGAGAAATGTTCTTCAGCATTTACACCAGAAGCTGCACTGATGACTTAAGTAAGACTTCCAGCAGGGCTAGGAACCTGCGCTCTATGTCTGAAGGTCTGTCAAGTGAGTCCAAATAGAAATAATTTGGAATGAAGCTGCTTGCAGAGGCTTTTCAGTTGACCATTACTGTCTTGGGGAGTGCAGGAGGGGTTGGCAGAATTTAAGGAGTCTCCTTGTGCTGTGTTGTTTCTCGATCAGAGTTGTGAGAATGGGCTGAACCTCTAAATGTTTTGAGGTATGTTTTAAAGACAAAGGTCCCAATTCATTCTACTTAATGGAAGAGAATTAGGAACCTTCTGATGCTGGCCCCCTGGCACAGCTGATGGTGAAGGACAGAGGCACACCTCTCCCCTTCCAAAAGACAACACAGCTGATCTCAACTCCACATCCTTTGTTTATTCCTGGTGACTGTCAAAAGAGTTTAAACTTGGCTCCAACCTCAATAATAGACAGTGGATCCCACAAATCATCTACTGTGAATCTAGCCATCAACATCCAGATGCCTTCTCAAGGTCTTATCTGGATGTTATAGAAGCAGCTCATGCACCTGTGTCAGTACATACCTGTGTTTGTGTAAATAGCTAAGAGGAAATGGTTGGAGAATGACAAGTGAAATGTATACCAGTGATCCTGAGTTCTGCACTTGTAAATCCTCGGGCGTCTGGATGAAGGAGGATGAGGACTCATGGCAGGATTTGGGTCCTGAGGAGCAGAATCAAACAGCAGATAATTTTCTTTTGCTGTCACCATTTTACTACAAAGAAAAAAAAAAAAAAGAACACCAATGTAATAAGAAAAGTTATCTAAAATTCAGGCAAGTAAAACCAATAGAAAAATAATATTAAAAAAACTTCAAGGAAATGAAGAAATATTCATGAAAATATTCAAAAGCTCAAATGCTTTCATCAGTCATCACAGGAGGGAAATATTGATTTGAAAGAATAGTAAAAAACCTCAAAAAGGCTTTAAAAAAGGGGAGAAGACACAGCACACCCTCTGCTCCCACAGGCTTCCTGTCAGCGATGCACAGCTGAGCTGTGGCCAAGGTTTCCTCTCTAGCTCAGCCTCTCCTGGAGATTTAAACTGCATGTGTTTAAAACGCACAGACTTGCCTCAAATCTAACAAAATACCCCTTACATCTGAATTTTCCCTTGCATTCACATCATAGCAGCACAGGAAAATAAAAAAGAGTGCTAATCTATCCTACAGTTTCCCGAACAAGGACTCTGGGCAGGGGCTTGTGAGTGGGTTTGACAGATGGACAAGCAGATGGTGAGGGACACTCCCTCAGAGCAGTCGATTCCCAGGCCTCCGTGTCCAAAAAAAAATCTTTCCGCAGATAATGTGATTTTCAGAGGGAAGAAATCCAGTGCTTGCGTCTCACACCAAAACTTCTCGGTCATTTCTTGAACCTGCAGGGGTTATGCGGAAATGCTTGTCTTCAGAAAAGAGCTAATTGGTGACAATGTGCTACGGGGCTCAACCTGACCCTTGCAAAACCCAAATTTGCAGCCTCGACAGCTCCTTCTTACCAGTTTTCTCCATGGTTGCATGGCTACAACCGACAACCGAATCGGGATCACCTCGTGTTTGCATTGGGCGTGACATATTAGGCCTGTCTCGTCTCTGCCAGAATGCACTGTGCAAAACAACATCTCCTGTGAGGTATCTGTTCAACGCATGCACTTCCGTACAGCCCACACAGGGAAATACCTCGTGCCGGAGAGGGGCTGATGCCTTGTTAAATGCCTGAGAGCGCCTGGTCATCCCTGATTCTGAACCCAACAGTGTGAAATGGAGCCGATGGGCTCATCCCGAGGCTGGTGATTTGACACAAAAAGGTGCTTTTCTGATTGACCGGGGCGGGAGCTGGGAGAATAGGGTTTCATGATTTATCATACCACAGCTGGCATGTTTTCAGTAGCAAATTAGCCACAGCACCCCAGTTATTAGGGGGGGGGGAGTGTTGGGGATCCACATCTCTGCTGCTGCCTTGCTGGGGGCTTTTGGCCTCCCCAGGTCACTTTTCTCTGCCCAGTGGATTATCCTGTGTGTTTACGCTGTGGTGGGACAGGACCCTTTTAGCCCATGTTTCGCACGGCTCCTGAGGCAGAGAAGCCCCTGCTTTGGAGCAGCTCTGCACTGCCATATTGGAGTTCTTCACCAAGCGGTTTGGGGCAGCACAAAGCTGGGGACCCCACCACCAGCCCCGCCCGTGGGATATTGGTGGTGAATGCGGCAAGCGGCCACATTAATAATAAGGAGCCCAAAAACTTTTGTGTAGGTGCAAAGCAAGAGAGGGGAGGTTGGGGCTCCCATGGTGGGGGGGGCTCCCCAGAAGTTTGGTAGGAGCTCACACAGGGAGGGGAGTCAGAGGAGGAAGAAAAGGCGATGGCTCCCCTCAAAGCCAGCCCCTAGCTCGGTAGCAGAAGCGTCTGTGTCCCCCCGGGAGGCACCGGCCTGAGAAGCCGGGGAAGAAAGGCGGCTGGCCGCTGGGGAGCCCGCGGCAGAGCCGGTGCCCCGGGGGTGCCCTGAGGCGGCGGGGCCAGAAGCGGGAAACGTGCCGCAGGAAGCGCTGCCGCCCCCCTGGGGACTCTGCCGGGGGTGTGGGAGCGTTGTCGGGTTCTTTCGGTTCTAGTGCGGTTATTAAACGGTCCCCAGCCGGGAAAGACCCTCCCGCCCCTCAACTCTTCCCCTCCTTATGGCAGGGTGACTGCAAAGAGGTAAAAGCAGCTTCAGCNGCAGGATCGTTCTCCGAAGCCGAGCCCTGCGCGTCCAGCCGGGGCCGTGTCCGTGTCCGGGGCGGTGAGTAAGTGCCGAGGGAGGAGATGTCGGGGGGCCGTGTGGGAGGGATGGCGGCGGCCCGGGGCGGGAAGGGCTAGGGGCCGCTGAGGTGATCCCGCAGCGGCCGGCGAAGGGGACAGGCAGCCCCTTGGAGAGTTGGGTCCCGCTTGAGGCTGGGCTTCCCTCTCTCGGAGGCGTCGCTTCTTCAGCGTGTCCCGAAGTTAAGCCTTGAAATTGCTGCCGAAGCGTCAGCGTGCCGGCAGCTACGGAGCCCGGCACAAGGCAGCGGTACCGGCGCGGTCCTCTGTCAGGGTCTGGCCGTATCTCTGTTGCCCATGGAGAAGGCGCGCCAGTGAGCGTGTGGTTGAAGGGCCGTCTTCCACGGTAGGGCTTCGGTTCCTGCGGAGAAAGAGGCGCTAAATGGCTTCAGCACACGCTGACTGGGAAAGTGATGTACGTAACGGGGGAGCTGCAGCGATTTAACGTGTCCTCCTCTTCCTCCTTTGTGTCCCTGTGCAGGAGTCCGGACTACCCTGCCGATTTTTCGGACTTGAGGTAATGGCTGCAGTTGGTCGGTGGGAGCCGGCTGGAGGCCCGGAGCACAGTCTGGCGGTTGCAGAGCTGCTCTGATCTGACCCGAAGCCTTCGCCTTGGCTGGGACCGCCGCGATGGGGAACAGCGGCTCAGCCGTCAAGGTCTGCACAGATCACCAAGGAGGCATCAACTGGCTCAGCCTGAGCCCGGACGGGCAGCGCCTGCTCACGGGTAGTGAGGATGGCACCGCCCGGCTCTGGAGCACTGCCGACAGCCAGTGCCATGGCCACTTCCAAGGTATGATAGCTTCTCATTGCCAGTTTTTGAGTCTAAAGCGTGGCACAGGCCTCACAGCATGTTCTGGTCTTTTTTCAGTCCCTTAGAGGGCAGCCCAAATCATGCTTGTTTTGTTTTGTTGGTTTTTTTTGAGTATTTGTTACAGTAAAGTTAAGCAGAAGCTGTTTCAACCCAAAGCAGGTTACCAGCTACTGAATGTGTGGATCCTTTTATCTCAGGGTGTGGAACTTAGCAGTCATATAGTTTATGCCTCTTTCTGAGAGCCCTTCTCTTTTACACTGGGGTGAAATACTGACTTTTTGTTATTGACTCTCTCTTTTTTTTTTTTTTTTTTTTTTGTCCTTTTAATCATCTCATTTTCCAGACAATCTTTATTGAGAAACTCTTGACCCAAAAATCTGGAACAAAATGTTACTAAGTAGGCTATTTCCTCCCTCTCCCCCCGTTTGACACACAGAAATGTTAATTGCTGGGTTTTTTAATTTTAAATTCATTTTGCCTTTTAAACAAAATTTATTGTCCTTAGACTAGTATCTCAATAATTTTTTT
>VWZK01006742.1:759175-821230 GCA_013396935.1 Baryphthengus martii
TTTTTTTTTTTTTTTTTTTTTGTCCTTTTAATCATCTCATTTTCCAGACAATCTTTATTGAGAAACTCTTGACCCAAAAATCTGGAACAAAATGTTACTAAGTAGGCTATTTCCTCCCTCTCCCCCCGTTTGACACACAGAAATGTTAATTGCTGGGTTTTTTAATTTTAAATTCATTTTGCCTTTTAAACAAAATTTATTGTCCTTAGACTAGTATCTCAATAATTTTTTTTAAAAAAAAAGAAAACTCTGTGGAAACTACACTCATGCAGGAGTCAAGTGTGGTCTGACTGTATTCTCACTCAAAAGATGTTTGTATTCTCACTAACGTTCTTTTCTGTTAGTAAAGAAAAAAAAATCTCTTAACTTTGGAATTTCTAATCCTTTTTTGCTCCAAAGAGGAAATTGCATTGCTGTGATTTATTTTTTTTTTGTCTGCGTTGGTTGTTTGCTTGCTTGTTTTTGACTATGGAGTATTGTCTTTTTTTTCCCACATCCTGCTATGGTTCTAGCTCCTGGAAAACTCACTGCGTTTGCTTTAGGCTTAGAAATCCCTTTAAACCACTAATTAACTTTTAACAAGAAAGAGAACTGTATTAGATAATATTCAGAATCTAGCCTGTGTACTGCTAGTATCTGGAGTAAACTCTCGAGAAGGTTGGATAGATGGTTTGGGGATTGTCAATCAAATCAGATGATTGTATATATTTTCTCTTTATGCACACACACAGTTGGTGTGTAAATTTGTGTCATACAAGCTATAATTACTGACAAACCTGTATCTGTAACAAAGTTTCAAGCTTTCACCACAGCATAACCAACAGACTTCAGTGGTGGCTGCTTTTGACCAGACCAGCACCAGACCTTGTCTGCCAGAGGGGTTTTTGGCATCCTTTGTGTGGCTCGAGTATTACTGATGGTTAAAATCAGACTGACAGACTTTGGTGCAGTAACCAAGATTTTTTTTTTTTTTGATGTTTTCAGAGCAGGATTACGTGATGCTCTGAGAAAAATCCCAGTGGTTGAAACTAACCTTGTTTAAGGTGCTTTGCAAAAGTTTTCACAACAATGTAAGGATGGGTATAGTTTTGCTTTATAGCCCTGGTGATCTGTTTAATTTTTGGCATCTGATGCATTTGCTTAAGAGGAAACAAGATGGGGCTTTGTAACATGGATTCCGGTTCACTTTTGAACTACAGGAGCTGGGGTAAAGTCTGCTTTTTATAGTCAGTGAAGCAAAGTGTTTTTTTGCTGGGCAGTCTCCTTTCCTTCAGTGTTTGGTTTGGGGTTTTTTTACCTTCTCTTCTTTCTACATAATTCTGTCTTTCTAATGTCTTTGTATCTTTAATCACATTTGTCCTTCTTAATACTTTTTCTTTTCTTCTTGATGAATAGTGTTACTTAAATCACAGTAGGGCCCACCAGCTTCAACCAAAGTCTGGGGCTCTCTTGTGACAGTAACTTAAGAAGAAAGAGTTCTGATCTTGAAAGCCTATGGTCTAAATAATTAAAACAGAAGAGTGCAAGATAATACTATCCCAGCAATTAGGAGACAACAATTTTGCACGAGAGATCTTGGATGAAGCCGGGACTTGAATCCTAAGGTGTTTTTTTAAATGCAGTGCATTTAATGATACAATAGAAAAATGGCACATCCTGCCAAGCAACAACAAAAGCTTAAGGCTGTAATATTGATTCCTCTTTGCAAGCGTTACCCTGGTTTTCAACATGACGTTTTTTGAGCAGCAGTTGTGTCTATTTTTGTTGTAACTGTAGAATCCCAACATACTCTAAATCCCTTATAAATAATTGTGCTCTTATTCGTTGTTTTTCTGTTTCATTTCCTTAAAGGTATACTGATCTTTGAAAATTGTGGGGGGTGCGCATGTTATTAGTCATAGTAGGGAAAGTATTGGCTGACTTTTTACCAGATACATTTTTCTTGCTTGCGTTTCGTTCTGCTTGGACAATGAAAATAAACTTGCTGGTAAGTCTCATGCTGCTTTATTTTTTTCATAGTTTCATGCTTTAATTTGGGGCTGTTTGTGTCCTGACAATCAATGGGCTGGGTCAAAATGCAGTCTTTTTTTCCTGACTTCAGAAGAAGGCAGCAAAAGCATGTGTTTATTAAAAAAGCAAGCCAATGTTTTACTGGTTTTAAACTTCAGTAATCTGTGTTTTATTACACTGATACTAATTTATCTCATTATGTTTTAATAATACTGTTCGATCTATCTGGTGGAACGGTGTTGTTTTACTCTTTCACTTAATCCTGATATCACTGAAGCAAAGTTTCCTGCTGTTAATTAAAAATGTTGTGTTTTACACAAACCTTTAAGTGTGGAGAATGTGGTGGCGCCTTTAAAAGTAGCTTCTCAATCCATTTGTTGTATTTTTCTTTTTGTTGAAGCAAAAAGTAGGACTGGTCCGTCCTTGTAGAGATTGCGTTTATTTCCTTTGTCATTCCTAGGACACGAAAGTTACATCACCTTTTGCCACTTAGAAAATGAGGCTGCCTTCACATGCAGTGCAGATCATACCATTCGAAAGTGGGATGTGCTGACAGGTCAGTGCCTGGCCATTTACCGAGGACACACATCAATTGTTAACAGGTTGGTTCTGTGGAATTCTTTCCTCGTGTTCCTGGAATCAGTTACACATATCTTGTCATTTTACTGCAATTCCCCGTTACTACACTAATAAAACGAGTTGTGTAAACCTTTGAGTTCATGCTACATGTGTTCTGTGCTGTAATGGTGAGTTTTCCTAGCAACAGTGCTGACACATCCATAGACAGCAGATAGGAAAGAAATGAAAGGCTCACAGCAGGGGAATTGAATCCAAGGCTAGGAATGAAATTCCAGAAGAAATCATTCAATTGATAACAGATGCTTCTGATAAACGGATTTAAAAACATCACGTCAAGCCTTTGCGTCAGTGCAAGGGATAAAGTCACGGCTTTTTCTGGAATTACTATTCCTGTTGTGCAAATGAAGTTTGATATTAAACTGATTGTGCATGACTGATTGGCCTGTCAGTTTAAAATGCCTCTTAATAGTTGGACTGGATTTAATTAATAATGAATAGAGCAGTCAAAGACTGAATTTTATTTTATTTTTTTCTTGCACTTCTTTTTGGGTGGGGAGTGGGTTTTTTTGTTCCTTACTAAACGCAAAACACATACACTGTGTGGCTAGGTTCTGTAAATAGTTAGGAAGGCTGGCTCTGTCTGTATTTTGGCACCAGCCTGATTTTTGCTTGAATCAGCAAATGGGAAATGTGTTCCCTATTCATATAATTTTGTTGCCAGTTTGAAAGGTTCCAGAGGACCAAACTCAGCTGATAAATAAGACAGGTTGTGATGTTCCCTCTCTCTGATTTGGAAATACAAACTGTAGAGATTTTTTTTTTGTTGTTATATGGTTGTGCCGCTACAACTTCTTATTTTGGAGGCTCAGTAAGTTGAAATTTTGAGCTGTAACCTCTGATTTTCTCCTCAGCTGTGTGGGATGCTCTTGCTCTATCTTTTTTGAGATCCTGGGCAAAGTGAAATTATATTCTTTCCTGCACTCTGTTTGAGGATGGAAAGATGATTGTCTTTGCACACTGTCAGTTACAGTTCAGGTTCCTGGAATGTATTTTGTTGTTGTTACTTTAAGTCCAAGCTGTTTTCATAGGTCAGTTTATTTGTAAAGAAATACCAATAAACAATCATGAAGAATGAGGGGTTTTTTTTTGTACAAGAAAACCCTACAACAAACTCTTAGCTAGTTTATGTAACTTAAGAAAAGTACATAATAGTGCTGCTAGAAAAGATTTTATAAAAACACAAATACCCAAAGCTACGATGCTATGGTATAAAAATATCTCCATCTGTGTACCTGAATAAGGGGTCTCAATTTTAAAGCTAGAAACTGGGAAGTATTTGGGTTTTGTTTTTGTTAAACACAAAACAAACCAATGAAAAAAATCATAAATAATGTGTATTAAATGGTGAGGCTGAATGAGTTATATACGTTGTGTTCATGCTACTGTTTTGGACTTCAGGGTGCTTGGCATTGAAATTGTGACAAAAATGATTACGTTCATGCACACAAACTTTACTTTTTTTCCAGGATCCTGGTTGCCAAAGACTATCTCTTTAGTGGCTCCTATGACAGGACGGCCCGCTGTTGGAGCGTGGACAAGGAGAAACAAATCCAGGAATTCCGGGGCCATCGGAACTGTGTCCTGACTCTAGCTCACTATTCCTCCAGGGATGTTCTTGAAGAGGAGGAGGAGGAAGAGGAGGAAGAGGAGAAAGTGAGCAGAGACCTCCTGGTGACAGGTAGCACAGACTGCACTGTTAAGGTCTGGTGGGTGTCCAGTGGGCGCTGTTACCAGACTCTGCTGGGACACACTGGGGCTGTTTTATGCCTTATACTTGACGCACCAAACAGGGAGCTGTTTTCTGGCAGCACGGATTATACCATTCGAACGTGGAATATTGTCACTGGTGAGCAGCTGAAAGTGTTCAAAGAGCATCAAGGATCAGTAATTTGCCTAGAGGTAAGAACAGAGGCTTCTTCAAGAGCTGTTCAAAGCGGGTATCCTATCCTAATTTATGGGGGTCTTGATCATCTTTTCATTCATAAAGAAGCTCTTCTGAGACAGGTTGTAAGTGATAAGCTTAAACATTCATGTAATAACAAATTGATACTGCTCTGTGGTCTGGAGAGAAATCCTCTTTCCCTAAAACACTTTCTGATATCCTCTTGGCTTCTAGTGACTATCCTGGTCTAACTTCTAGCTCACTATCTATTTAAATCCTCCTTGGTCTTGAAGCTGATGAGGAGGTTTCCTGGGAGGGACTGTTCATCTGAGTAGGATTGTGTACACAAGGTCACCAGACTTTGAAGGAAAAAATAATCTGAGCAAGTAAACAGACACAGAATCAGATAACATGAAAAGGTGAAGGAAAAGCAATTCAGAGCAAACCCAAAACCCAGCCCAAAATTGTGGGCAAAAGTTAATAGGGAAGCATAGAGCTGAAAGAAATCCTGCTTTAAAAACCACACAGACATAATCTGAGAAAAGAAAGGGAGGAAGAGATGGCCAAGACAAGAAAACGGGCAAGGAAAATGGAAAAGAGAAGTAGAGCATGGGGGAGAGAAATCAGGAAATGGTGAAGGAGGAGGGGGTGGGGGGGAAATAATGTGACCTGAAAAACTATACCCTGTTTTTCTGTTTGCAGTATT
Organism: Baryphthengus martii; assembly: GCA_013396935.1. Taxonomy (NCBI): domain Eukaryota; kingdom Metazoa; phylum Chordata; class Aves; order Coraciiformes; family Momotidae; genus Baryphthengus; species Baryphthengus martii. The sequence goes on from VWZK01006742.1 coordinate 764,413, forward strand.
TTTCTATTGAATGCTGCCAAGTTTGTTAACGTTGCAGAGGAGAGGAGGAGGTTAGGCTAATGAAGGAGATCCTGTGCACTCCATTATCCCCCAGAAAATGCTAATGGTATATTTAAAGAAGGTATAGGATGGTCTGTAACTTAATTTCAGGTTGGCAAACTGAGCAAAAAAATTATAAATATGTGTGCCTAACTGAAGATAATGACAGTTGAGTTGTTTTTCTTACTTCTTCTCTTGCTTGTATTTTTTGTCTGTAAGTGCTTTTCCTTTACAGAGCCTACAATGTAGTATTTTTAATAGCTGTTTTAATTCATGTTGCCTTTGTTTCTAAAGAAGGTAGTCACAGCTGACACCAGGAGACTAAAAACCTGGTAGTACTGAAGGAATTTTGTTTTCCTTCGGTTTTAGAAAGGAAAAGAAATCCCCGCAAAATTGTGTTGCCCTGGAGTAATGTTTGTCTTGCTTGGGTAAATTCTCAGTGTTAAAACTTGTTTTTATGATATTGTGGTAATGTATTTTGAGGACGCGCAAGTAAATCTGTTGCTGTTCCCAGTGTCGCATTATGTTTTGCTGTTTAATTGTAACCCTTCTCCAAGGCACAGATTGGCAACAACAGAGCTTGCTTTAATTTAATTGGGTTCTTGCTAAAATTGCTACACAAAACTGGCTTGATCCTCTCCCAGAAGCCTGGGAAATTCAATTAGACTCTTTGAATGCTCAAAGAATGAGCAATGCTGCTCCGCTTGTGAGCACAGAGTTAAACAATGGTTTTAAACAAACAGACCTTCTTGTAGGGGAGAAGAAAAGCAAAACCAATACATCTATTTGGAAAACCTGAACAATTCAAAGTACACAAGGCTGCTGCCAAGACTGTTGGCAACAGTCCTGGCCAAATCATCTTCTAGCTGTGAGTAACTGGTAGCCCCTCACTTCTCTCATCACCAGTTGATGTTTGAGGCTGGAAAAGTCCAGCTGAGGTACGTGCTGCCTCCACAGAGAGCGTTTAGTTTCTAGGCCTCTAGGACTTACCCCAGCTTAAGCAGTGGCTGTGCTGCTGTTGAATAGCTTTAGGCCCTCAATCTTTCCTAATTCCTTCCTCTTCCTTGCTGGGTTCAACACCAGCCCTTCTGTTCCACTTGGCTGCCTCTCAGCACAGCCCACATGGTATTTTCATTCTTTTAGAAAGGGGTCAATCACCAGAATCCATACAAAGATGTTACAACAGAAGGGAAACTTCCTGCATAAAGGTGGCGCTTTTCTTTTTTCTTTTTCTTTTTTTTCTTTTTAAAATTTTTGTTTTCTTCTGAAAAAGCTCTTGGAGCCTTTTTTTTTTTTTTTTCTTGCCTGGGGCTTGTTAGTGACAGTGTTGCAATCTGTGGCAGTGAGTTGGGATTGTATTTTTCGAACCCTAGGTCTGGAGAACTTGGAGGTAGTTGTGAGTTGCTCACAGTAGCCAGCAGACAGTTTTAATTGTTGACAATAGTTCATTTTCTTCAGGGCGGAAGGGAGCTGCTAATTACACCAGATTTTTGCTCCCCTGTCCTGGAGGAGCTGAGTTAGTACCAGCAATTAAAAGTAGTTACCTGTTCCCTGGGTGGCATAATGGTTTTGTGGAGACAATAAAGGGGAAAAAATAAAGACTTATTTTCATTTTATTTATTCAAATAAAGATCCCTAAGGGAGGGTGACCTTTCTCAAAAGTTTGAGAAATGCTCAATGTGCTTTCTCATCCTGGACACAGATCAGGAAAAGTTTGGATATTGAGAGCATGTTTTCCCCAACTTTAAAAAGTACTCTTATTAACGAGAATGCCCCAGAATGTTCTAAACTGCTGCAAATGAGGACTGGACTGTTCCAGTCATCTCCCATTACTTTCCAGTAAATTGTAGCAGTGAATGGAAATTCCTGGAGCTTGTTGAAGGAGCGTTTCTGGGTCGATATCCCTAAAGCACACCCATGTTTTCCCCCCTGCTTCCCGCAGTGCTGGTGTGTGAGCAGCAGAAGGGTAATGCCACAGGCATGTTGGGACTTTGAATGTTCCTCATTTGCTCTTAGATCGTCGAGGTGGTGTTGCAAGCTGGCCTAAGTTACAGGAGCCTGAAAGCAACTCTAATCTAGCAGGGCCAAACGGAAAACCTCAGTCACTTTTTAGCTCTCCCTTTTCCTCTGTCCTTGGTGGTCCTGGACGGTGGAGTGAAGAGGATATGCAGCTATTCCCCAGGGCTTGCCCTGCTGTCCTGGGGTCCGTCTGTTGAAGGTGATTTTCCAGCTGAACCGACCGCCGGTGGTCTGTTGTCAAAGCAGCTCTGCTGCAGGTACCAGCCTGTTCTAAGGCCACTGATAGCAGGCATCACCACGTGTCTTGTTATGCCACTATCTAAATTAGACTGACAGAGGTTTTTTGCCATGAGTCTTTTCTATCTGCAGTGGGAATCGTGTGTGTGCTGGGTGCTCTGGTGGCCTCGACTACTTCACTCTCCTAGTCAGACAAGGTAACTAGCGGTGGAGCAGCCAGAACTCTTCCCTCTGTTTCTCCTGCGGTGCATTGATAGCTTGGCAGGCAAGGGACAGCAGCTGGTTTCAGTGCTTCCTCTTCATATAAGAGTCAATGATAAGATTTTATAGGAAGTGATGGGAAAAAGCAAGGGTGGGCCAAATGTAACCATATAACTCATGCATAGTTCTTCCTCTTAAAAAATGTCAGGCCTGGCTGAAGACCAGCATTTGCAATTAATAAGCAAAGATGCAATTTCATTGAGGTGACTGTCAGCAAGAAGCTGAATAACTCTCACTTAAATATTTACTAGTGAATGTTTTTTTCTAAATGTCTCTAAAGTAGCTTTGCAAACTGTTCACAAGGGTCGCTTTGTCCTTTGCAGATTGTTCTGCCTCTGAGTATTTATCAAAATTGTGCTGCCAAAAGCTGGCATAGAGAAATGATCCAGCTTGGAATTTAGCTTGGATCCTATAGCAAACATTCTTGCAAAGAAACTCCCTTCTTGCAAAAGGAGTTTTAAATGAACATGAGTGGGCAAGGACTTGATGCCGGTTTTCCTGCAAAAGATCCTTTGTTTGGACCATTCCCTTTAGTTGCCTTTTAAAACCAACTAGAAGAAAGGAATGCTTTGAACAAAGCCGTGGCCTGAACTTCGTTTATATGCTTAACTGTTGTGATCACGGGGACAGAATTTTTTTCTTGTCACACAAATTAAATTAAATGCACGTATTTTTTGTAATTTGTGTTTGTATTTGTTGCATAATTCACTGGAGGATGAAGGTGTGAATTAGAGAAATAGGAAAATGTACCCCACCTGTAGAAAAAATAGATGTTTCTGGGACCATTACTTTGCAGTGCAGTAAAAAAGTTGAAAAACATTCTCTCATCCAGAGAGCTCATTCTAGATGGATTCTCAGGAAAAAAAAACAAACCCACAACAATTTCTTGCCCACAGGGAGTTCATTAACTTGTTAAAATGAATGTGGTTTGAATGGGATCCTGAAAGTCTAAGTCGGCCGAAGGCTTGCATAGTTATAACTTGAGATTGGTCCAAGTTGGTCATTTTCAGCTTAGAAGTGGCTGTGAACAGAAGATCCAGCTGGCAGATTGTAGGAATACTGACCCCCATGTGAAGAATAAGCTGGTAATGGGACATGTGGTTGCTGATGCAAATGCATCCTGAAGTTCCTGGGAGCCAGTCTGAGCGCAGTGACCTTCAGAAAGAGGTTTGGAGAGCGGATTCCCTTTCCTTGGATGAGAGTTAAACTGTTTCTCATAGCAAAGGTCGATTGGGAGAGCGAAGTCCGTTCCTATAAGGTTGCAATACCAGTTAAACAGCTCTTTTGCAGATATTTTTGTCATTCCTACAGGTAGAAATTGTCTTAAGATGCTGCATTTATTCAGTTCAGCCAAGCTTGTGGAGCAGGAGGGTTGTAATTGTCTTGAGAGACTGCCCCTAGATGTGAACCTTTTTTTTTTTTTACTCAGACTGTGGTGTGTCTGGAGGCTACAACCAAGGTCAGGGTTGCATGAAACTGTCATTTTTAATAGTGAAAACTAACTACTTCATTGTTTACAACCTGTATTTTGCTGCTGCTGTTGCTTTGCTAGTCACAAGCAAGTCTGACAGAGCTTTTTCATGGAATAGTACATCTCCAGTACTTTGCTTTGAACCAGATGAAACACTGAGACACACAAATGGAGCAAATTTGTCTTAATCCTCAGGAGCAAAGTCCCTCAGAGTAATGAGAAAAATGAACCATCCAGAACTGCAGATAACAATGCAGTGATTTTTATTTTTTTTTTATTTTTTTTTTTTCTGGTCTCGATGAGGCTTTTGAACTGGGCATCTGACTGTCATTAAGTCTTTAATTCTTTTGAAGCTACTTGGATCTGAAATATCCACTCAACTCGTTAGTATCTGAGCTGCAAATCTGTTCTACATTGTCTGCTCTGCTACAGGTGTCCTTGCCTTGCCATGCTTTGCCTTGTCTGGAGCTTTCTTGGGCAGTGAGCCAAAGGGAATGAAGTGCTCCAAAGCCAGCCAAGGAAAACACAGCTTTGAAAATACCACTGCTTCTCCAGGCAGTTGCAGATTAGAATATGTAACTGTTTCTACTGATCATTTTTAAACCAAGAGTTGACAGACTTGGGTATATCTGGAAAAATCTGTTGAGTGGAACATTACATTTTTCCTTCTATCATAAGAAAATTAAATTTTTTAATGAGAGTAGGACTGGGACCTAGGGGATTTGGTACAGGTTTAGAGACTTTGGGCTAGAAAAACCCAGTAGTTATGGACCTGGGGACTTTGCCCACAGGTATTTGCTGAAAATGACTGTGCCTGGATCCCCATACACAGAAATGGGCTCCAGTCTTGGCAGCACGGAGGCTGAGCTCCTGCCGAAGCTGCAGCATGATCTCATGTTTTGGTGAATAGATCAGTATACTTTGTCCAGCTCCTGAGAGGGGACAGATCTGCTGATCCTAATGTGTTGGCGGGGATGTTTAACCCAAGGAACAGCTACATGTTTCGCCCAACAGTCTAACAGAACTGGTGGATCTGGATGAACTGGCCTCTGCAGGCTGAGGAAATTTGAACCCATTTGGAGAGTCCCATAACTGCTGGGTAGGAGAAGCCAAGCTGGTGTAAGATGGTTAGCAAGGGTCCTAGAGGGAGAGCCAGCAGAAGGTGACCTAACTAGAAATCAGTGCTCTGGGGACCTGTCTGGACATGGGCAGGGGAGTTGGGTTACAGTGCCTCTCTCTTGGGCTTTTTAGATAGTTTTCAATACAGTCATGACTCGAGGATTTTGGCAGGAGCCAGGGACCTGAGCTGCTGGCTGACCCTGGGAAATCCACTGCTTCCACAGCACAGTTGCTTGTCACAACTGCCTCGAAGCACGAAATGCTTCCTGTGCATTGTAGAAGGGGACCGATGCAGGTTGGATCAGCCTCCCAAATCAGGGCTGCGCGCTGGGATTTGGGCGGTTAGAAGTTCGGGTGCTGTAAATTTCAAGTCTTTTTTTTGGATGGGCTTCAGTTGCATTATAGCATGGTTCCCCATCTATAAAGTAGGGAAGGTATTTATTTTATATTACGTAGACTGTGGGGCCTGTTCATAAGGTATTTTGGCTGGGGAGAACAGCATGTGATGATGATTATTATACTGATTAAATATAGGTACCTGAAGGGTTGTATCAGTATGCGATGGTGATTTTTATGTTCATTACATATAGATACCTGAAGTCTTATATCTTAGGCAGGAGTTGTAAACTAGAGCTATCTTTAGTCAAGTGAAGGAGTCATCTCACCTAAATGGATAGAGGTGGCTACAGCTGAAAAGGTTGTTCTTCTCAGGGGCAAGAGAGTGAGTTTCAAGGCACGATCTGTTTCAGACATCTGCTTTAGGGTGAGAGGAATTGTGCCCTAGACTGCAGTGACTATAAGGGGACTGTCTTAGCTGTAGATACCCGCATCGATTTCCATGAGATGATGCCTGCATCGTATCACTAGAGGCGGATCTGATTTGCAACTTCAACCTGAGCTGATAGCTCTTGACAGCTTTCTCCACTAATAGCTGTTCCGTGCTCTGTGTTTTAAGAATACCATGGAAATGAGAGGCTGTGTGACAGTCGGAGCCTGTGATGGGTTTTGCTGGTGGCTGTGCTGCAGGTCTATTGTTTAACCTGTTAGTATTTCTGTTCCCATGCAAGGCTGAGAGCCCTGTGCTGCTGCGCTCATCTGCTTGAACTGGTGAAGGGGAGGAGCATCAAAATATGTCATGGAACAGCCCGGGTAGCACAGAGGCTTTGAGTTTAATGAAGATGGTAGATGTGCCGGCCAGATCTCTGACTGGGCTCAAGAAGCTTTTATGGGTCTTACGGTCCTGGTGCTATAAATTATCTGAGTAAACCCATGTCATTTAACACATTTTTACACCTAGCAAATTAGCCAATCTAGGCAAGTTGCAGCTTTTCTGTTTCACTTCAGCATTTTTACACCCACTTAAATGTAGAAATGAAGCAGCGTAAGCTAATGTGCCATTAATGCAAAGTGGCATTTACCTGCAGGAGGTTATAACGTAGTGTTTTTCCTGGCTCGGTGGGTGGGTTGATGCTGCTGGCAAGATGTCTGGAAAAGAAATGCAATGACTTGGCCAAGAACAACGCAGCAGGATCTCAGCTCAAACCATCCTCTTTCATTTAGCAGTGACAATGCTCTCCATGCCCTTTCAAGTTGTGTCTGGAAATTAAGTCAGGTTGCCTTCCTTGGGCTAGCTGTACAGCTCTCAGGTTTTGTTAGTGCTGTTGGTCATCCCTTCCCTTGCCTCGTTGGGATGTCGTATTAATGCCACTGCTAAAACAGATTAAAAGGAATAGGATGTGACATTTCAACTGTGGTCTGTGTTTTACAAGCTCCTGGTGTTTAGCTGTGAAGACGGTCCCATGGGCCAAGTTCTGCTTGTAGGAAGTGTGGTGTGCACTGCTCCAACTGGGCTGGTGGGAGCTGTGCCCAGTGATCATCTTGGTCTCCCTGCATACCTTTCCTACGGGGTTTAGCATAGTTCCATTGCTGGGACTTCGTATCTTACATTACTTTGTGCTTTGTGTCTTAAAGTATCTTTTGTTTCGTGTTGTTGTAACACGGCACAAATGTTTGGTGTTTTTTTTTGTTTTATGTTTTTTTTACAAAGCTTGCTTATGATGCCTTTTGGGGATGGGGTGATTCCTTTTTGGAATGGGAGTGGAGATGGGAAAGCGTGAAAAACATTCCGACCTTACAGATACAGAGTATGTGAAGAGTAGGGACCAAAGGTTTATAATTATCTAAGGTGGTGGAAGAACTAGACCTTTAAAAGTGACCTAAGAGTAAGAGCCACGCCAAGATGGTTTGTCCTGTGTTCAGCACTTGGTTTCCTGGAGATAACTGAGAAGGGCAAGGGGTTAGTGCTCTGCTGCTCATTTGAACCTTCTGATCCGTGTGTCTGGAGGGCACACAAGGTGTCCTTACTCCTTATGCAAATTCTGTTTCTTTTGGGGGTGGGAGTTGTGTGTGTGTGTGTGTGTATGGATGTGTGTCAGGGTTCTCCCTCCTGTCCATTCATCCTTTTGATACAGAGATTGCTGCAAGTTCATGAAACTTGCCTTGAGCTCCAGCCCATGGATTGCTGTGAGAGTGTCTGATTGATTGGCTGCCTTCATTTCACTGCCTTCAGATGGCAGGTGTTGGGCTGGTTCTGTGTGTGGAGGAGCACGCGATCAGAGCTCTACGTCATGATGGCCGTTAAACCCTTTAGTCTGTTTTGGTTAGATGGACATAGAATGTAAGATTTTTCTCTGCTCTGTGGAGTTTCGCTGCTGAGCTGCCAGGCTTTGGGTAGTTTGTTACTGACTTAGTTCTATAGTCTTGCACAAATCAGTTATTTTCTCTCTCGGTTTCCCAACTGCAATCCTTCCTTTTGTCATTCTCTGTCATGTCTCTGTGGAATAAAACCAACCTCCACCACTAGTGAGTCCACACAATACACACGATGACTGGGGTAAGGAGGCACCGTTCTCCTCTGGGATTTATAGGCAGAGCTGCTCTAAACACACAGCAGAAGACAATCTGCTTGAAGATGTTTAAAAACCTGGGTAAGGATGGTTAATTATTTAATCATTCGATAAGACACTTTAAAAAGACTTGTGGAAATGCAGATATACAACAGTTTCAAGGAAGAGTTAGTGTTTCCAAATACCGGCTTTGTGCAGAGTAATGACCTTAAACCCTGGGTTATGTTGCGTAGGATTTTAATTTTTTTTTTCTTGTTATTCAGAATGGTTCTGAAATTTTTCTTGTAGTTACAACTTACAATCTGATAAGTGTTCTTGTCAAACATGCTCTGCAGAAACTACACTGTGGAGTTGGGGATTTATGGAAGTAGAGTCAGCATTAAGCTCACTGAAATCCTGCCTTTTTGCTCCAGCAGATGGGTTAAGTTTTTTTTTTTGTTTGTTTTTTTTTAATCTTCTGAAGTGTGGGAGCTGTTCTTGAGGCCCAGAAGTCAATGGGAAATATGCCCGTGAAGAACGCGAGGTTGGTTTGTGCTCAACATCCCTCTGTTTCAAGGTGTAGATAATTCTCTTTGTTACAAGCTGTTGAGTTGGAAATAGTGACTTTGGCTGAGTAGCTTCAGTGCAGTTCTCTCACAAATGTGCCTGAGAGACTATTGCTGATGTTTTTTTCTCTTCCCTTCAGCTAGTGAATCGGCACTTGTATTCAGGAAGCGCGGACAGGACAGTGAAGTGCTGGTTAGTAGACACTGGGGAGCGAATCCAAACGTACAAGGCTCACAAACACAGCGTTAGCACTTTGAAATACCACGCTGGGATCTGTAAGTTGCCTTTCCTGTGTTCAGCAATCCCCTGTCTCCTTTTCGATGTCTTTGATCAAAGATTGTTAATAGAGAATGCTGTCGTTTTGAAGGCTTGTGAAATTGTCACTTTTTATTCAACTCCAGCAGGTTTATATTCAGGATCAAATTTTTCTGTGCTGCTCCATGTCAGAAGCTTAGATCTTCCCTCCATTTCCCACCTCCCTCTTCTGGCAAACAAAGAGGCAACTGCTTTATTGCTGTTACCAAGGGAAGTGGCTTAAATCCTGATCTGTCTTTGGGTTGTTTGTATAGCTGTGGTTTAACCCCACTCATCTGATGTCTGTCAGTCTACTGGTGCTGCACACTCAGGGACAGCAAGTGCTGCTGGGCAGGCAGCCCTCTGCCTGCCTCTGCCGCCTTGTAGGTGCTGTCTTATGGACTGTCCTAAACCCAAACCACATCTCGAGTACTCTCTGCTTCTTTCTAACAGTTAGGATTCCTGTGCAGACTCTGACCATTTCCTGGACTCATTTTCCACAAGTTCTTTTTCCTTTATCTGTCCTCTTTCATGCATTTGTTCCCCAGACCACCTTTCTGCAGCAGCCAAGCGTTGCCTGCCGTGCTAATGCTCAGCACTCGGTGCCCCTGCTTTCAGGACTCCTGTTAATAGTGGTATCTCTACATAACTCTCTGGTGTTGCCATAACAGTCTATTCTGCCCATGACACCTCCTTCTTTAAATCCCTCTCTTGACTGGCTTTCCTTCTGCACGTCATCTATTCATTTCTGGGTTTGGGTGGCAGGACTGAGCCTTGGCTTTTGTCAGCCTGAGCCTCTCTATGTGTCATCCTGGTCTTGTCCTACTACTGCCTTTGCTTCCCAAACAATTGCTTCTCTCCATCAGGGTAACCAGGGTGGCGATGCCTATATTAAGCGTTGCAAATTTCTAGTTTAGCTTCTGATTGCAATTTCTGTACTTCAGCTATGAAGCAAACAGGTAACACCAGATAAATGTTTCCTATTTGGGCCTTGATACCTCTTCTGGCAGATGATGGATGTGATGGTGATAAATGACTGACAAAGGGAAGATGGTACATGGTAGAAAAGTTGTACCTGCGCAGGCAGATCACAGTTCAGTGGCAGTTTCTAGCACTATGCTTGACACGGCTGACTGACCACATTGATAACCCAGTTACTGAATTGATTTCTTAGTTATGTTTGGAAACTTAACCTGTAACCAAACCCATAGGTGGATTTTGATTTTAATCAGGAAGCCTTTTTCTGGTCTTCCTTCAGCATTAGACCCACAGCATTACTTTTCTCCATTAAAATAGTTAACGGTAATTTACAGTTAATTTAATCTCTCCTCACCTCTATTTCAGAACTACCCCACTCTCCCCTACCTGCAGGTTATAATTTCTGCTGATTTTAGCTTTTGCAGTTGGCTGGAAGGCTGGGATGGAAGGGGAAAGGGCCTGAGCATACACTGCACCCTGAAGTTATTATTGCTCAAAGACACAAGCAGGTAGAGCAGGGGAAATCAACCAGAAATTTTAATCCAAGCTGAACACTGGCAAACAAAATACTGATTTTTTTTTTTTTGTGTGTGTGTTTTTCCTCATTTAATTATAAAGACAGAAAACAAAACATGGAATTTATCAAGACTACCCAAAGGCAAGATAACTGCTAAGCTGTGTGGGCCTGATCCCATGAGGAATTCCCATGCCTGGGTGGGAGATGTAGATAGAGACTGTCTCCTTCATTAACGAGACCTCCAGGGTTGTGGGTTTTTTTTTGTGTTGATCCCGCTTTTCATGCGACCAGTATAGACTTGACCAGACTCTCTAAAACCATCATAAGGAAAGTATAGGCTCAAATAGAAGTTTCGTTATCTGATGCCACCCCATCAGCTCTGCAGCTTTCTCTCTTTTCCTCCTCATCCTACCACCTTGTCCCTGCCATACACATACATTACTTTTCCATAACACTCTTTTATTTTTTTTCCTTAAAATGCAGGCAATATTGCTGCATTTAGTCAGACCTGTGAAGAACATTCTGATAGTGTGATAAAGGTGTTCACAGAGTTATTTAAGATCTCATTTTAAATCAAATGTAAAAATACTAAAAGTGTCAAACGGGGAGAATTTAATTGTTCCACTTGAAGGGTAGAAGAAATGTCATGGAAAAATGTTAGGGATTTGTTTGAGTTTAGAGGCATTTTAATTCTTGAAAGGGGAGATTTTCCCCTTAAAAATGGATTTATACACTATGATTGCTTGCATTACTATAATACAGTGAATCACTTGGAAACACAATTATTTCACACTGTGCAAACATTAGAATTATAAAGACATGTTCACTGGCTACCAAATGTGGGAGCTAGTGTACCTTAAAATTCTAGAGGTTTGCCAGGGACTGACCAGCTCTGTGTGTCCGTTCCATGTGTTTCAAAAATGTGGAGAAAATAGTTCAATATAAAAGAAAGATGTTTGTTACAGTTTATGTCACGTTGCACCAGCAGGGGAACATGGAAAGAATCTCAGCTGAGAAGTGGTAATTTTCTGTTAGAAGATCTTAATTCTGTTGCTTGCTATCTGATCAGTACCCAAAGGTTCATTGCCCTAGAGAATTTGTGGTCTGAGTAAGAAAATATAGTAGAAGAATGAGAGGAAAGATACATGTGTTTCCAAACTGACTGTAGAGTGTACAGGGAGTCCAGGCAGATCTGAGAACTAAGCTTTAAATCATCAGAATGTGTTTCTAGTGGATTTCCTCAGTCTGCCCGTGTAATTAATAGCACGGGGAATATTAAACCTGATTTTCAATCTAATTTGCTTAATGATATTAAGTTGGTTAATTCTCTTCTACAGTATGTGCAGAGTCATTTAAAATTTAATGCAGTTTATATTTTTTTCACGTTGCAAAAATTCCAAGGGAACACTTAAAACCTATTCTCCCTCCCAAAGGTCTACGAAATTTAAGTAAAAAATAAAAATGAGGTGTTGGTTTTATTTTTGTTGCTTGTTTGTTTCACAGGTGGTGTGTATATATAAGCATATATTTAAATACTAAATCGGGGTTAGATCAAGAGCTCTCCTTTGCAACTCAGAGGTGCAAAGAGACTTCCTAAATCTCACATGACAGTTCAAAAGACAGAAAAGATGTCTGTCAAAAGCAAGATCCTGACAGTGATAGCTAAAGTAAATCGACAGCTGCATAATGAAAACAGCTCTTAATTGGTTCTTGCTCTCTGGACGTGTGTAATAGTATTGAGTGATTTCCATTCACTGGGGGAAAAAAAAAAATCTGTACCTTGTTCCGTGCTTTACGCCGTCGTTACTCCTTTGCAGAATGGGACGCAATGCTTTTTCAGGATTGTGTTGGCAACTGAATTTATAGTGGCCCATATAAAATGACATCAATTTTCCACATCCAGATGTTTCTGGAAGGTGTACCCAGGCAGTACCCAGCCTCCTGCTGCTTCATTTGAAGTTGAAAAGCTGCTGGCAGTAGGTTGCCTGTTCTCTTGTCTCTTGTAGTCCTGAATTTATTGCCATGATAATTTCGTCACCTTGCTTTAGAAATCCAGTGCCTGACTTCTCCCAAAAGACAAAGAATCTGTTGTTTTAGGCACTTCAGTTCTGTAAAAATCTTTCCAAAGACACGAAGTGCAGAGGGCAGTGAATATATTGCTTTTTGCAGTTCTGAAATATTTATCTCTAGATAAACTTAAGGAGTTTGGGATAAGTGAAGGAAAGTGAGTGTTTCTGAAGACAGTTTGTAACCTTTAGAGCACATGAGCGTGCTCCTTTTTGAGCATATGGCTTAGTATAAAATATAAATACTTAACACTGCCTTACAGTTTCTGGATGCCGCAGTCCTGGGGATCTGGTGCAAAGATCCTGAAGTGTTGAGAAATTGTTCTTGAAACATGTCAAGATACTCTAAGGCAACCTGATTAACAGCCAAAATCCCTGGTCATGCTTAATTTACTTTCCCTCCCAACATAATACATAGAATACAAATACAAACCCTCAAATAATTCTGTGCCATACTGAAACAGAGATTATAGCCTGGGGCTTGAATCACTTAAAGGCTCTACTGCTTGCAAAGATCCTAAGCTACAGGATTTAGCTGAAGAAATCTACCACGCTGAAAGAATTTATAAAGCTGCTTTGTAAAGCTGCCTACACATGCCACTCACCTCTGAGGACAGGTTTAGCTGTGTGATTTCAACAGAGACAGCCCTAACTACTGATAGTAAGCTTGTGGTTGAAAACAGGAGAGGAAAAAAAAAAAAGGGTATGTTTTAATGAAGCTAAGGTGAAATGTATATCATTAGTCTGAGGTAATGCTGCTCCTGCAGTTTGCAGGTTCCCTCGACCGATGCTTCTGCTACTTGATGCAACAGCAGAAGCGATGAAGATACTGCCATACTGACTGGAAACTGGGAAAAACTGACGGTAAAGCAAACAGAAGGCTTAGTGGAAATCCTTAAAACCAGAGCCGAGATAAACTGCCTGCCTAGAATTATTGAGGCGTGTTCAGGCAGGGAATTAAATGTGGAAGAAAAGAGCAGAAATAGGCGCTTGAAGTGCGTGTGGTGTGAAATGCTGATGTATGTAGGAACTGCAGGCTTAAGGCAGTCCAGTGTTTTGAAAAATATGAATGAAAAGAAGCATGCTGGGGTCAGCAAAATGAAAATTATCTGAACTTGCTACAACTAAGAGAATCAAGCCTAAAAATGACAGGTCATGCTCCTTTGTGAACTAGTTTTGGGTACATTTTTGAACTCCCGTGAACAGACCTTATGTGACTGCTGACATCTGGCCGTGTGCTGTGTTCTGTGCTTGTGTTGCAGTGTTCACAGGAAGTGGTGATGCCTGTGCAAGAGCTTTCAATTCCAAGAGTGGTGTCCTGCAGAAGATCTTCCGAGGACACAAGTTCATCATCAACTGCATCCAGGTCAGGAAAGGGCTTCTTTGCTGGGACTTCTCACTTTTGATCCCTCCCTCGTTTGTTTTGTGGGAGTTGGCGTGGCTGGCTGTTCTGCTTATCTTGGGCTGGATGTTTTTCTTGGGTGAGATGAAAAGTAACAGACTCGAGTATTCCTTTTGCAATTTTAGACAAATTCAGTAATAATAAGGAAAAGTGAAACCACAGAATGAGTCCCCAGAGTCGGTCCTGTGTCTGTGACTGGAAGTTTTTCAGGTCAGATCAGACAAGAAACTGTAAGAAATGAGATGGATGTAACTGATCCTGTGTAGGGGCAGGGAATGGACTCTAACCTCGTGAGACCCCTTCCGTTACAAGGTGCTGCTGATGTGTTTGCAGTGCTCCGGCCAGAAAAGTTCCTGCCTTACCCGAGCAGAGCAATATCTAGCACTGTCCCACTCACCCCCTGAGCATGGTGTCCCTTAACAGTCTAAGCAACTGCTTAACCAGCCTTCCTGATCTTAGAGAAGAGCTACAGCTGAATTCCATGTGCTACCCAGTATATAAAAGTTTATATAAAACATTGCCATTTTTCTGAAGGTATGAAGCGGCAGAGAAGCTCTGTATTGATGTCTGAGCCACATCCTAACAGAAAAATGGAAGAGTGTCTGCCACTGGCTTAAAATTTTTCTAAAAGCTAGTAAGTCCCTGAAAAGTTTCACAGTTTCACAGTGTAGCAGGTTGGAAGAGACCTCAAGGATCAGCTAGGCTTGCATATTATCTAGGCTCAAGTGATACTGGCATTTAAAGGGGGAGGAATTAGTAATTCATGGTGGCAACACAAAGACCGGTATCATTCAAGGAGCCTTGCGGAGGAAGCTTGAATCCTTGGATGCTTTGTGCGTTTTGGAATCCACGTCTCCCTGCATCAGGATCTCTGTAAAAGCTGTGTGCGGGATGAGGATTTTGATTAAGAATGTGAGATACTGAAAGTATTTCTGTCAGGCTGACAGTCAAAAGAAGAAAAGAGAGGAGATGAAATTCCTTTTGGAGTAGTTGATCCCAAGCATGCAGCGTTGTAAATATGGTTGTTTTTTGTACATTTTTTTTCTGAATTAGCAAGCGGCAAATTGGTCTTAAACTGCAGACTCATGGGGATTGGCCACTTGGTTGCATAGCAGATGGTCACCTGGATGTATTTGGGTGATAACTGGTGTAATCACTCTTGGGCAACCCTAAGTATTGATGAGACAAAAGCTTGGCTTTGTTTTGGTGGTGTTTTTTTTAAATTTAATTTCTGGTGAACAGGGCAAAAAAGTCCTGGGAAATGAGAGGACTGGGAAGAGGTGTCTTTAGTATGATCTTAAGTATATAAAGGAGGGATGGATGAGGGATGAGGGGGCTGGGGTTGTGTGCTGCTTCATGCTGACGTAAGGCAGCCTGCCGGTGGGACGCTCGCTGTCACAGCCTGTCTCTGGAGGCTGTGAGCGCCCGTGGTGGACAGACAGACAGACAGACTGACGCAGGAAGGGGAGGATGTTCAAGACCAAGGGCTGGCTTCTAGGGCAGGGAAGGGACAATTGGGAACATTGCAACAGCAGCAAATGGAAATGAGTTTCATTATGGAAATGAAACTGGGGGCAGGGATCGAGGTTAAATTATGGCAGGTTTGGAAGAACAAAAAATTTGGAAGGAGGAATTGTACCTATAACTTACTGCAGAGGAAGAAGGGAAGTGAGAAGGAAAGCATTCCTGCACCCCCCTGCTCCCAGCCCACTGATGCTGATCTTGGTGCCTCCTTAAGCTTCATCTTCAAAACCAGCGGTCTGAAACCAGCACAGAAATTCCCAGCTACAGCCAACTCTGACATTGAGTTGAGTTCCCCTTTGCTTTTCTAGTGGGTTTAGGTTATAAATAACTCTCGCTGTTTATACTTTATGGCCCTGTGAAGTGGCTGAGAAATGAGGCCTGAGTTGGTAACGTCTCATCCCACTTCAACAGCTTTTGTGATAATTTATACTGGCTCTTGCAATGAGCTACCAGGCCCCACGTGCTCGGATCAAGCTGCGTTTGCTCTCATTTTTGACAGTTTGATTGTGTCACTTCCGAGCTGTACGGTTTGGTATTAAATGTGACCCTGCTGTTCCAGATCCACAATGAGTTGCTCTACACAGCTTCCCACGATGGCACACTACGGATTTGGGACATCCGGGGAATATGCAAGAGAAACAAGCGGCGACTGAAGAAGGAGAGGTCTGCCCAGGGCAGGAGCTCTCAGAAGGGGAGTCTGTCTCGTCTCTTCAACAATAAAGTCGGCTGTATGGTACAGCAAGAGAATGGGGAACATGAGGCCGTTGAACTCATGTGACTGTCCAGAACAGACTTTCCCTCGGTCACCAAAGCTGAACCTTTCGTTTCCTGCGCCACCGTGTCCTTCTAAGCCAGAACTTGGGAAAAGATGGGCATTGCCTTTGCTCGAAGCTCTTTTTGAGGAGCCAGGATTCTCTGTGACTGTCAGCTGGACTCAAGTCCATCATTGTCCCTGCAGACGACTCCCAGTTGAGCAGCACTGGGGTCAGGAGGGACCGTAGCATGGGTCAGGTGAGGTTCCTCTGTGTGAGTGTGTGATTAAGAACTTTCCTTATGCCAGCTTGTTTCCAGCCCCCTCTGGCACAGAGGGGTTGCGCACTTCTGCCTGGCCGGTATCTAAGGAGCAGTGTTTGCTCCTGTTCCCGTTGCCCACTGACATGCTCTCCGTTTGGCCCAGTGTAGAAAGGGAAGGTGCCCTGCAGCACCGCTACGAATTCCATTTTCACAGCTGACCTTTGGGTCAGCTTTCTGCTGATCAGCCCAACTGACGCAGGATGGTGTGGCTCAGCAAAAGTTTAAAGCAGGCTGGACACCTCTGGCGGAAGCTGGGAGTAGTAGGACAGAAATTATTTCTTTTAACAAAACAAAAGCTAAAGCTTTTTGTACCAAGGTCAGCCGTTTGCTGGGGTATGGCAGTTGTCCTCCTCCCACCACGGCAGCGGGTTCTTTTTTTACCTTTGACAGTCTCACACTTTGCAAAGGAAGCATCAGTGGCCTCATGTCTCCTGTGGGAAGCTCCTGATGGGCTCCTCAAATGGGCCTCATCTTGGCACAGCAGGAGTCAAGCTGTTCACAAGGCACAGGGTCTATGGTGGCAACTGCACCACCTCTCTGGGTAGCCTGGCCCACTACTTATTGTCCTCATGGGGAAAGTTTTTCCTTATATCCACTGGGAATGTCAAACTGTGTTTTTTCCAAGGAAAGCAAACCAGGAGGATTTACTGGGTGCTCCAGCTTTTATCTTTCCTCCTTATGAGGCTACAAACCTTGGCTTCTTAGGTTGGCAGGAGCATTTGTAAACTCATGAGAAGTTCTCCCAGTCTTTTTCCAGGTTTGTCCCTCTCTGATAACCACTGAGCCATGAATAAACAAGGGTTCTTTTATTTTTCTATTTGCAGATAGAATTCTTTGTAGAACCAGTACATGTTTTTATTTTTATGGCTTTATTTATTCTGTACTTACAGCAAGATAAAAATGCTGTGCTCCTTTTGTAGAGTGGATTAATAAACACGTGGCATCTACAGACAAGTGTCTAGTTTTTATCTTCTCCTTTAGAAGGGTTGTGACTGGCTGCACCTGCACAGCAGCTGATGAATGGAATGTGGAAAAAAAGGTATACTTAGGAAACTTTTTTGGCCTTTCCCTCACTGCTGGGGTTGGAGTTAGGTGTCCCACAGAGCTGTCCTGTCAGAGCTCAGCTTCCTTAGGGGAAGGACTCACCAGCCCCAAACCAAAGACCAGTCTTCAGGGAAAGCGCTGATGACAAAGAGGCAGCTAGGCTGGCTCGGCCCTCGCCACGGTGGCACCGCAGACCCCTCCTCTGAAACCATAACGCTGCATCGTTGGGTCAGGCCTGTCATTGCTTTGTTGGCTCTTACCTGGCAGGTTTCCACGTTGAGTAGGAAACAGCATTTTAATTACATTAAATGCCTACCAAGAGAGACTAATTAGGCAGGTCATCTGCCTAGCATGGGTTTAATTCCACCACAGCTCACTACTGGCCCTGTGAGAAACACCTGGGAGATGGTGGCTGGAGACTGCTGGGGTGATGGCTTGTGGGGCAGCCCATTTTGTTTGTCCTTTGCTTTAAGCAGGAGGCCTTCAGCAGAGGTGGACAGGGCAGCACAGATGGGCTGGGCTGGGCCCTGCTTTTTGTTTAAAACTTTGCACACAGTATGTTAGACACAAGAGCTTAACTGGCCCTGCAGCAGCTGCACATGGGAGTAGCAAATGTATTTATTAAATACACATCTTTTAAAGAGTGGAATTAATGAGTCATTACACTTCTGCTTGTTGCTAAACATTACCACATGGTCTTTCAAACACATGGTCAAAAGTAACTTAAAACTTCCAGCCAGTACCTCCTGCCCTGCTGATCCTTTACAAGAGCACACTCAGTTACTTGAGGGCAGTGCTGACCAAATTACATCACTGAGGAACAGCTTCTCAGACTAGCACTGCATGTTATGATGCTAATTTTAAATTCCTCAAGGACAAACCTTCACTTCTTAAGTTGTGATGCCAGTTTGCTACTCGAGCCACTTCAAAGAGGAGAAATGCCGCCTGGAGAGCCCAGCGCTGCCTTCGGGCTAGCGTAAGGGAACGCCAGAATGCCAGCAGGTTTGGGAACCCCTCTGGCTAAAGGAAGGAATAAATTTGTGCTTTCCCAACTATTTCTCATTAAAACTACATCTATTACTTTGCATGGTTTCAATTTTAAATTCTTTTGTAGATTCTGGTTTTGCTTGGCATTTTGGCCAATGGTTCCTCAGTGCTCTCCTGCAGAGAAATGGGATTTAAGGGCTATTTTTTCCCTCAGAAGCTCATATTACTGGCTTTAAAAAAATGTTTCAGCCTTCTGGGAGGAGATACGAAACTACTCCATTTTTATAGCACTTGCTTTGATACAGAAGTATGAAATATAAATAATTCCTTAACAGTGTAATCACTCCCTGCTCTTCGCTGTCCTTGACTAAGGTAGCCAGGAGAAAACCCTGCTACTGAAGCCCATGAAGTCCATCTGCACACCAAAGCTCCGCTTTCTCCAGTATCCCCTTTGCCCTAACAAAAGTTCAGGCCCTCATTTCCCTACCGGTAAATGCTGAGTAAGGATAAACCGAGGAAGGAACCAGAGGGAAGGTTCATTTTCCAGCAGCAGCTGTTAGGCCTCGCTCTTAAGTGGAGCTCCCAGTGCCTCCGGTCCCACCGGCTGCAGCGCTGGGCACCAGCTCCCTCTGCCGTCAGAATGCAGCTAAAGAAAGCAAATAAACCACGTTTATGAGAAAAAGCTGACAAGCAGAGAATGTCTGTTCCCAGTGGACCGGGGTGCTTATACAGCAGAAAAGGCCACACAACGAAGCTGGGTACGGCACAGCTACTGAGAGAGCACCTCAACCATGCTCTGTTCAACAGCTGGTGAAAGAAACTGTGTAGTCCCCATGAAATCCATCAGCCCTAAGCCACACACCTGCCAGAGGTTAAGAGGTGCTGCTTGGGGAAACTGGTTATTTAGTTGTAAAAGGAGAGCCCACTACATAGGTCACAGGAGCCTGGCCAGGTGGTTCCTACTAGTTTTTAAAATCAAAACATTGACGGCTCTTCCTAAAGGTCACTAAGCGCTGCTTCTGCTTTTATTGTCTGAGTAAGACCTGCAGGAAGGATCAGCTGAACAGTGTCAATCCATGCACAACAGAGAAGAACAGTTTGAAAGTGGATACCTCTATAACCTCACAAGCTAGGTTTCTGGTTTATAAACTCAGGGTTTTTTTTAAAGCTGGTATTTGGAAATGGTATAGAAATGCTTCTTTACTTGAGTACTAAGTGAATGAACTTCTCACAATAAAAATATAGTTTAGTTCTATTAAATCTTCTTCTGAAAATAAATGTTTCTATTTCTCTGCTATGACAATAAATTACAATGTATCACAACTGTCAGCTTTAAGCAGATTTATAAATAAGCAGGAATTAAGTGTTCCACCTATAGTCTGACTGAATTCAAGGCATGTTAGTAAGAGATAAGCTGAAGGTGCATTTATAATCCAAACTCAATTTGTCAAGGTAAATACACATAACTGAAGTAGATGTAATGGGATTTAATGCTGTGGTACTTGTATATAGGATAAGTACTCATGAATGATCTGTCCCTCTTCCTCCAGTGTTAAATCCAGATAATCCTCTTCATGTTCAGGAATATCCTCTAGGATTTCATTGAGCGCCTCTGTCTCCATGTCTTCATCTGTTGGTGAACCAGAAGAACCTTCCAACACAGAAAAAGCGGCAGTGAATTCAAAGCTGGTACTTTCCCCTCTTTCACCGAGTCCATGAGTCTGTTCCTTACAACTACCTCAGTTAAGACAGCTCTGCAAAGGATACTGCAGGAGGACCATTTTTTTTTCCTACTATTGAAAGCTGTAGGAAAGCTCTGAGTTGTACAACAAGGATCTCTACAGCTCTGATAAATAACAGAAAAGAGTACGTGCAAGTTCTCTTTGCTGAACGGTGAGTATCAATTACAGTTCTACCACATAGGGGACATGAGCAAGAGTGTGTGGTCAAATCAGCTGACAGCACAGATTTGGAACAAACTTCCTAGCAGTCAGAACCCAGACATTAGCAAGCCAGAAGATCATATTTAGTGGTGGGTCCAAGGAACACACTCCAGCAACTTAGTACTTGCTCTGTGAAAGAGCACAGGCAGGGAGAGGTTGGTTTGGTTTTGAAGAGAACTGGTGTGAGCCAGCACAATGAGATGCGAGAAGCTAGAATTGCTTGTGGGCTACAGCATGTTCCTCACTGGGGATGCGAGGACGCAGACACCCAAGGCCTCCAGCCTTGTGTGCCAAAGCCACAGCCCGCTCAGCAGCCATTTCCTCTTCACCCTTTCCAGGACACCGCTGAAGGTGACCCCCTCTGCTGGGCTGCACCCGCCTTTCACACTGCCTACAGCTGGGACATGTCCCTTATGGTCCCATGTAGGGCTGTCACCGATGGCAGGGACCAGAGTTTTACCTGGGTCATGGATGCTTTGCCTGTAACTGAACAGGCCGGGGTGTTGCTCAAGGCTCTCTCTGCCAGTATTGAGGCAGAAATCACTTAATCGTTTTGTACAAAAGCCAAAACCACCACCTGCCCTCTTCTCTGTGGGCTGTACACAACATTCTTACCTGCAGACTCCGTAGGCGAGTGTTTTGATGAAGCTGATGCTTCTGATGAACTGGAAGACCCTTCTGGAGACGGCTGCAGTGACGCAGGAAGAACTCCACCATAGTGAGCAAGCGTTTGGGAAGCTACCTGGATGTTGCCTTTAAAGACCTTCAAAGCTTGCTCCGCTGACTCACGGCTGAAACCCATGTACATCAGCTACAGGAGGGGGAAAAAAAAAAAAAGAAAAAGAAAAATATCTGGAAAAAGGCAGGCTCATCCAGCACCAGGGTCTGACAGGAATCTGACTCTGCATCTGACAGTCATTCCTCTTAAACAGAGGAAAGCGCTGCATGCCAGGAATTCCAGGACACTGACTCTGATTTACTGGAACAGTTAACAACAGGGCAATGACCTACAAAAGGAATGGGGATCTTGAGAAGTATCAAGAGCCTCCTGTCTAATATCAGATCAGGTTTTTTCCTGTTCTTTCAAAAGGAAACTTGAAAGCCCTCCAGCACATCAGGAGGGTGCACGTGCTATTTGCTTTTTCTAAGTGATACAATTTTCTTGCCCATCTGACATGGATTATGCAGCCACAGTAACTACTGAAAAGCTTTTCAGAGAGCCTCTGAGAAAGACACATTCCAACTTTTCCCCTGGCATGCTGCAGGGTTCAGAGACTTGAATAGATTTCTCATTTGTTGTCTTTTTTGGGATAGAGCATTAGAGCGCACGTACTTTCCCTCTGCATCCGCACACAACAGGTCGGTGTAATGGGCAGGAACTACACACAAATTACATTTTAGCCTGGGTGTGACTTCACTGTGAAAAGCAGATGCCAGACAGCAGAAGTGTGACAGACTGAGTGACGTGGGTCAAAGAACATTTGTACAGCTTTGCTTAAGGAAGACCTGGTGTGTTTGAAGGCGTAATTCAGAAACACAACACCCAACTCCTAAGAAAGCAAGCAGTCTAACTTACTTGATCAAGACTTTCCTGGGAAACCTCAAACTGGTCCACGGCCACAGGATCATCATCATCATCATCCAACAGTAACTCAGGATTGTCAAGAATAAACTACAACAAAGAGACAGGGATCAGAACAGAGAAACAGAAATACCAAAGTCCTCAGCATGGGTATCTATCTGGCCCAAGAGCTGATATGAGCAAACCTCAGCTGACTCAGTGATACCTGATTCATCGGGTCAGGAAGTAGAACTTCAGCCCAGAAAAGGTAGCTATGAACTAACACACACACAGACTACAGAAAATAAGAACCTGCTAAGCAATAAATAAAAAACTCAGTATTTTTGTACAGAAGTACTACTAAAAATTACTTACTTGAAACGCTTTGTCCAGGTTTCCTTGTGTATTCCGAAGAGCTATCTGAGCAGCTCTCTCTGAATAGCCCATACTTTTCAAGGTATCTATGTCTTCTAGTCGTCGCTGCCTTTTAGCTCTTTCCTCCCTCTTGATCTGTGCCTTTTCCTGCAAGAACACATCCGTTACAAAGCTCACCGTGCATGGGAACGCTTCTGCCTTCCCCTGTGCATATGGGGTTTCATCGATTTATTGCTTTGTGTTTGAATCTCTTGAGGAAAAGGGAGTGGGGTTTTTTTTGTTAATACAGACTGTGCTGCCAGACACTTGTTACTAAATAAAGTTGCATTTCCATGAGCTAGCACTGGTGCCGTACTGGCGTGTGGCAGATCGGCTCTTACGCTGTCACCGCTATTACAGGCCCTGTGTGGTAAGCGATAAACCCGTTTGGCAGATGGGCCTGCAGATGAGACTTGCCAAGGACATACAGTCAGAACTGGGCATGTAGCCAAGGAGTTCTGTTCAGCCCTCCTCTCAGCCACTTGACTTTTCTGTCCACATTTCACTGTCTGAAGTCTAGAAGCGCCACCTCAGTTTACCAAACCTAACTTCAGGCACTTCAGATCCAGACAACGCTGTCTTCACTTCAGTGCAAAAAATTCTTCTCACCTCCTGGAACTTTCAAGTCCAAAGGCATAATACAACACAGACTCATGGTTACCCACACAGTACGATGTTGTGCAGCCTCTTGTCCTTCAGACCAGCAAGCCCCAAATGACAGCTTGATCATGGTGGTTTTATTCCCATACAGAGCACTGCTCAGAAGCAAACACTGGTGCAAAGTCTTCCTTATGGGCCCCTGTGGTACAGCCACAGGTCTTTGGCGCTCTCATCCCCACCTGTTTTGGGACAGAGCTTCCCTTGTTGTATTAAGTTTTGGTTTCAAACTTGCACCAATGGATGTCAAATTGTCAGTCACACTAACAGCGACCGACAGTGAAATCCCTCATTTCGCAGTAGTCACACAAAACACGATCTTATGGACACCTCAACTATTATGATCCATGATTTAATCCTTTCACGGCACCATACCTCTCTCCTGTTGGAAATAAGATTGGCAGCGTGCTCCACGTTCCCATGGCATGCTCGCAGCGCAAGGCGAGCTTCCTGTTCAGAGAATCCCAGGAGTGACAGGCTATGAACTTTGTCAGGATCTATGGACAGCTCTTCATATAAATGAGATGCCTGTATATAGGAAGAACAAAGTGATACTACTTACACTGTTGCTAATATACATAAAGTCTCCCCATTTTGGGGTAAGCAAAGAACAGGTGCCAGACAGAGCCCCAACACAGGAGCCAGTGTGAATGACTCAAAGTTTTACCTAAGGGTGTCTTACCTTCTGAATATACTCAGCAGCCTCCTTTTCTCTGCCACTGTGATAGTGTCCTATCCCTTGAAGGAGGTAAAGCCGTAGAAATAAAACCTTCTCACGACCATAGCTTCCCTAAAGAACCGTTTCAGCAAGAGAAGGGGGAGAGCATGTGGGTAGAGGCATACAGTAGAACATCAATTCATTATCAACACAACACTTTACACATTTAAAGAGACATAGTCACTAATATGTGACACTAACTGTGTGAAATATCACATCTGAAAAACCAATGGTATCTGTGCACAGAAATGCACATTTACCATGACTTTTTTGCCAGGTCCAACACTTTCACTACAGTTGTACAATTAGACAGAAGAACTGTACAAGGAGACATAAGAAAACTTTGAACTTCTAAAAGTCAGTCCTGTAATACTTGAACAATAACTGAATATAGGTAGAAAAAACCCCAATCACCCTAATTAAACCAAAACCAGCATACTTTGATATCAATAAGTCTTTCGTGGTTCTCCCCATAGCATCTCTGGAAGCACCTCTGCGCTGTGAACAGCTTTTTCTCTGCGTCATCCAGGCAGTCCAGCTGCTCCAGGCGGAAGTAGCACCACACGATATCCAGCTGCAGGACTGCATAGTTATCAACAGTGTTCAGCAGTTCTGTGCTACACTCACTGGAAAAGAAAAACAACTGTTGGTTTTCTGGAAGGGGCTGCTTATTTCCCCCCCCCACAAACACTTTTTGACACTAATAAAACAGTCAGAAGTGTTGCATGCTCACATGTTTGGGAAAGCACGCCCTTCGTATTTGAGGTAGCAAACTGAGGCCAGTGGAACTGTACTAAAGCCCTGATCTCCCATCACATTCACTAATACATGGGGCACTAATGGTAACACTACACCTCAGAGAATTAGTAGTCACAACTCATTTTGTTACTGTTTAAGACATCTCTTTAAAAGAGAACAGAATTAAACCCTGTCTAGTCTTTTAGAAGACTGAGAAACTGTCTTCCTCAGCGCACATGAACATGCCCAGTCCTGTGCCAGCCTCCTTGCACATGCAGACAAATGAGCAACAGATGGGGACAATATTACTTCTGGGGATCTCAAAAGAGCAAGTCAGGGCTCTGACTGCTGACAGGAAACGAGTTTACCTGCAGAAATCCTGGTTATTGTTCCTGACTTCAGCTATCTGCTTCACCTTTTACAAGAAATCATTACTTCACAGGAGCAATGGCAAATGAGTATCCGTAACTGTCTCTCAAGCTAATGTGATTTATAGCCCAGTACATGAATATTGGCAGTTTCTGTTTATGTTGATATGAAAAATTAAATTGCCCAGTGGCAGTATCTGTTTCAGCTGTTCTACATGAAGCCACCTGTCACTGCAAGTCAGAGCCTTTGCCTGCTGTTTCCCATCTGCGGAGGGGGTGTGAAGCAATCCCCAGCAAAATCCTGGCCCTGATTTATATGCACAGGTAGAGCTAATGCTTTTCCTTTACCATCAACCAAACACAGGAACGAGACACACAAGGATTCAACAAGGTTCTTACCAGAAGTGTTTATCAGCATCCAACAAATACGGTAGTGCCATTTCATATTCCTTCTTCTTCATTAATGCCCTGCCCTTCTCATGGTAACCCATTGCCAGCACAAGTGCCTAGAAAAACAGATTGAGACTTCGTTTGCATCTCCCCAACTCACTTTTGCAACCCAAAAGAATAATTAAGATAATGCACTAAGAGCCCTTGTTTTTCCCAGAAAAATACCACTGTTCTATAAGAGCAGTACTATTTCACATCTCTTCACATTTCCCTCTCATTTGCTAATTTTAAAACACTGTCTAATGAAAAGCAATAAATGTTACTGACATACGAAATGTTGCACCAAGTTTCTTTTAGAAACATTAGATAGATTTTCAATGATGAGTGCTAAAGTGCTAAGCATTTTACTGGGCGCTACACTTCCTAACAGCATCAAATTTTACAACTATCTTGTAAAACCTAAGGATTCACCTGCAAAACCTCAGAAATGAAAATTAAGTTTTGAATGTGGCAGGAAAACACTTTAGTTCCTGCAGTACAACCAATGAAAATGTAAATAGTATTTCTGGCCAGAAACAACCTGTGATATTTCTTCTCACCCACGTTCAATACTGATGAAATCTTGTGCACTTTCGCATTTGATGCTTTAACTCTTCAGGTGAATCAGTATTTTCAGCACTTCATCAGAACAACATCCGTTGTGAGAATGAATAGTAGTTGTTCCAATCATCCCAAAACTCCCGATGATGAAGAAAAGACAGATTGCCTCAGAAAAGGGTAGGGCAGCAGTTAGCACAGGTTGGGGCCTACTCCCTTCTTTCTGAGGGTTTTTTTTGTTGTTACTGGGTGTAACTCCCAAGTATTTGTAAAGATTTTTATTTATCTTCAGAAAATCTTAAAAGAGCATCTGTCACTATTTCTTCTGCTTTAGCAGCCAACATCAGGCATGTAACTCCTACAGTAATTCAATCCATGCATCCAACCAAAGATACTTTCAGTGGAGAATGTGGAACTCCGAATGGTGCATAAATTTAAATTTGAGAGAGGTCACAGTGTCAAAGACTGCAAAATCATTTCAAAAGAGTCCAATTTTGAGAGCTCATCAAGCTTCCAGTTGAAACTGAGGCCTAACAAACAAATTATTTTCACGTTGTTCCAGGCCACCCAAAATACAAAATAGCTGCTAGGATATAACAAAGTTAAAGCTCATCTTAAAACACAAAAATAAGATATGGACCACGCAGGGGGTGGTGCAAGATTAGACCTGCAATTAGATCAGCAATCAGAGGTCCCTCTGCAGATGACTGAAGTATTCCCAGCTGCAGACTTCTACTTGAATTTTCTTTCAAAATTACTTCTATTAAGCAAACAGCTACTGGACCCAGGGTTACACCTCCTGGAAGTCTTACTACTTCAATCCCATATTTGAAATGCTTCACAAATCAAGCTTTAGAAAGCTGTCTTAGTAGCTGTGTAAGATACTTTCACCTACTGTCTTAGCTCGAGGAGGAATCTCAATTGACCTTCCAGTTTGATTAGCTATATCCAGATATGGATAAGTTTCTTCATCCAAGAACTCCTCTGGAAGGTAAGAAAAAAAAAAAAATTAAGTACAGCCTCCAACTGAGTAACTCTGCTGTTGTAAGATTATGTCAGTAAGCACACGGTTAAACAAAAGCGCAAACAAATCACAAATTGTAATTACATATAAAGGCTGTGAGATTTTGGACATACCTACCAACAATGACCCTGGTCAGCCAAATCTTTTGGAAAGGTCACTAATGAAAAGGCCTTGTTCACCCACAAATTTAGACACAACATTAAATGTTACATGAACTGTAAAGAATTTTCTGCAGAAGACAAAACATCTACATTTTACATGATAGAACATATAAACCACCCAGAGTTGAGCACAATTGATAAAGCTGAAAAAAACCTAACACCACAGTTCAGTACTTTCCTTTCCCCACAGGTTTAATGCTTATAATCAAGCTATCTATTTTGGTTTTGCTTCCATCTAATTTAAAATGAAAAGATGCTTTTCTTGCAAATAAAAGACAATTAAGCAGGAGTTGGCCGAGATTAAAAGCTTCTGCCCTGCAATTCTTCTCAGATGAAACAAAAGGGTTGTTAAATCCTTTCTATACTTTACATAGAATCTTCAGCCTGTGAGCCCATTATGGACTCCACTCTGTATTCTGGCATTGTGCTAGAGCTGACAGTTAGTGGTAAATACTGTAAAGAGACCCTACACAGGATTCAAGGGCTGGGATCTAAATCACCCTTTAAATCCATAAAAAGAATCACTTCTTTCATTTGTTCAAAATCTGATATTACAGTAAAAAAATAGGCTGTCACTGACCATTAAAAGCAGCTTTGTTCAGGTATTTCTCCATTTGGCAGGAACTCATTACTCAGTTTCACAGTTTCTCATTTGTGAATTTTTGAAACCATCAAGAAGTGATTTAAACTCCCCATCTAGCAGTGCAAGTCAAACACAATCGCATTTTGAAAAATTAATACTGTAAGACTGACTATATCCCTTTAATTTAATCCGCAGTTCCAGCAATCAACATCCAATGCAGGGAGAACGGAACAGCCACCTTACAGATGAGGATGACAAGTGAGCTGTTCTGCACAACGAAGCCATGGTTATACACAGTCATATCTGAGGTAAACTACAAAAAACCCAAGTTTCCAACCACTTACAACACATTATTCCACTGTGCTTATGTCAACAATAAATTTAAAGCCTGTTCTCAGGAGTCATCAGTCCCTTAACTGTCAAGGGCCAATTAAATAATAATTGATTTAAAACATATCTTTCTCCCATTGTTTTCTAGCATTCTGGTTGTGTAAGAAGATTTTGAGTAGAAGAGCAAGTTTCAGTCAACTTAAAATCCAGTTTAAGTAGATGGAAACCTGGAAGAGTATAAACTGAAACCCAGCCACAGTACAGGCACTATTCTTTCAAGAAAGTCCACTGAAGATAATTTTTGATGCACAAGAATTAATGAACACCCACGTGCCCTCCATCCCACAAAAAAACCCAAACAAACCCAAACAAGCCAACAACACCCCTTACCTCTCTCCGATAGAATTTCCAAACCCTTCTTAGTTCTTTGCATCTTGTCATTTATTTCTTTTTCCTTCTTGCACTGAAGTTCTTCTTCCTGAACTTTTCTTTTAGTTTCCTCATCGCTCTGTTCCAGCTGAAGTACCATCACTTTAGCATTGTGTGTTACACCCTGGTCTTCAAGGGTTTTGCCTGCAAAACAGAGTATGACAAATACAATCCAAATACTCTTATTTCTGAATAGAGACCATCTTACATTGTACTGCCATTGGGGGGGGAACCCACAATATCCACAAACAAAAACAACCCCAACAGACCCTTGTCTTACTCATACTGTACTGAAGAACTACAGTAATCACTGGACTTGAGAACTCAATTGAAACCGCTGCCAATTAGTGACATATTCAGCAGAAACTCAGAAATTAGAATCAGAGTCGCATCTTACAAGTGCTGTTTCTTCACTTTTTTTTTCCCCCAAAACATTTAAAAAATACAATTGTTTCTATTTCAGTTAATTGATCTTCAGGTAAAAACTGGAATAACAACTTGTCCCAGATCTTACACCACCGTAGTAACAAGACAGAGGAACTGGGAATTGAATCTGAGTTCCTTTCGTCAATTCCGTGGCTCTAATTCTAACATATTCTAAGGGAAATAAATATGTCAGATGCTCAGGCCGTGAGTAAAGGGAAAGCTGCTGCCATCATTCCCCACAACATGTCTGACATTGAAGATATGCAAAGTATTACAAAGAGGTTTTGAATGTCACACAACACAGTTTTGGGGGAAATTTAGGGTTTCTCTTCAACACACGTTTTCAGTATTTTGACAAGTGAAAAATGGATTGGCTACATTTATTACGGGATTCTTACAATTGCTCTAATTCTACCTAAGAATTTGATCATTACAATTTATTACATTTTCTGTAGAGCAGAACCTGACAAATAACTTGCTATTCCTTGGGAATTTCTGAAATTCAGATCCCCAAGAAATTTTTGTTCTGAGAATCAATAAACTAGAGTATTATGATAAAAATATATTCAACTTGAGATACATACCCAGGTCAAGCTGCTTCTTATTTATGATGATTTTGATAGCATTTTCTTTTAAAGCATGTTCCTGTGCTATCCTGTGAAATAAGTCAGGAATATAAACTTGTAAGGCTACACAATATTTCTGTTAGAATAACAATAAAACTCTAAAATGAGTATGTTCTTAACTGGCTTAAAACTCTTGCTATAAAAAGGTGCTAGAAGTAAAATAACATTATCAGAAAGCTGTGTATACCACATAGGGAAGATCTGGGATATAGAAAGCGGAAAAGTAAAACAGAGAGTAAAGCATCTGATTTTATTAGGCTTGAGAACACAAAAGGAAGAGAAGCTGATGGTCACTGTTCAGAAGACCTGCCCAGTTACAGGTCTGGGACACCGTTCACTAGTGCCTGCACCTTCTCAGGTACTTGCTGGGGATTAACCATCTTCCACAGCTACAACTTTTCTGCTTTCGACCTGTTAAACCACGGCTGCTTACGTGAAGAACTGCCCTACAGGCACGACATTCTATTCACACATACTGAACACACACGCACACACGCTAAGAAAAAGCTTAAATTGCACAAATAGTACTGTTTGCCTTTTTTATTATTTTTTTTTTTTTAGTATAGTATGACAGCCAGGGGTCATTACACTTACTGTGATCGGAGCTCCTTGCCTGTGATGAACAGGTTAGCTTCCAGTGGGACTTTTCTGCTCTGTAGTTATTATATTGGGTGGGGAAAGGAGGAGGGAAGGAAAAAAGCATGATATCAAGGTACTTCCAACATTTTCTTAATTAATTGTTCTACAACAACCACCATTTCTTTTCCAAATAATAACCATGTTAATGGGGTTATGGCTGGGCATACATATCAGTAATTTCCAGACACGGAGTCTTGTATTTTCTATATAGCGCTAAAAATAAAGCATTACAACAGCAGAAGATTCAGAATTAGAGAAACTTAAATTCAGACCCAAATAATTTAAACTGACTAATTTAATTATGCACTTCCAATCCTAACTCTGGTTTGCAATTATGCCACTCACCTGTGACTGGCTAAGTTATGATTAATTCCTATTAGTGTCTCTGCTCCCAGATTAGATAAACTGGAATTTTATATTAATTAATTCCCCTATGCCCAGTAGCATTGTAAAGAGGAATCAGGAAGCCATTTGTTTTAACTGCATGGCAATCACTTAATGTCCTCTACCCTTTACTCCACCACATGCCCTGGTAATTATTTTTCATTACAGGATCGAAATCAATTTTGATTGTGTGTTGTGTTTCTGCAAGTTATTTTGTAAAAAAACAAACCAAACCAACAAAAGAAACCTTCTGAAGCACAGGCTACCATCTAAGATCTTCAGAAAAAAAAACACCACAAAAACACTACCAAAAACCACACACACCAAAAAACACCAACAAAACCCCACCACATAGCCCTTTTCCAGAGTGAACATTCACTTCTGTTGCTGATGATTCCAACCCTTCAGTGCCCCTAAATAAAGTTCTCTTTCACTGCTACCAGACTGGATGAAGACCTACAGCACTGGGGAAGATGCTGCTCCTTCACACAATCAAAACTAGGATGTGACTGGAGATAGTTGTTGTGCTTGCTAGAGACAGGTTTTAAGGGGGAAATATTCCCAATGATGAGGCTTTGTATTACTAAGAACCTAACTAAGGGCCTGCTCTCTGTCCTGTGACCAACCTGCACGGTACACTCCACATCCATATAGTCAATCCTCTCAACCCTCAGAGCAGAGCAGCAGTACCCAAAATGCCAACGTGATATCAGCCCCTGGCCCATGTCAGCCCTCACGCTGTGCCTGGGCACTGCTTGGCAGGATGCTCGGTGGCCTGGGCTGAACTGCAGCAGAGCCAAGGCTCAGAGCTCAGCAGTGTGGGTGTCAAATGGTGGCCAGCCTGCCCAGACCTGTGCTTAGCTGGCCAGAGTAGATAGAGCACCAGAACCTGCTATGGGGACCAGTCTGACACTGATTTAATGAGATGCCCATCATTATTCTGACATATTTTGTGTGTGAAACTAGAGGTTGAAGCCTGGCTTTAAAAGGGCAAGATTGAATCCAGGCTGTCCTTGTCAAGCTTTTATAAGCCTGACTCGGGAGGTAACAGATGAGTATGACCACAACAAAAAATCCTGCTTCTCATTTCCAAGTTCAAACACTGGACATACCTATTTTAAAGTAAGTTTAGTTGGCTGCATGGGCTGGAATAGCTGCACAAGGATAATGTCATCACTGTCAGAACATTGCTACCTGCCACGGTTAAAAGCTGAAGGAGGTTTTTTCCAATGTCATCAGCCACACATGGACTAAGATGGCACCAAGTTCAAGTTGCTTATTGCACTTAAAGCAAATTTTTTTTTAAATTAAAGCTGTCATTTAAACAAAAGCTGTGGTAATATAGTGATATTCATATGCTAATTCAACTTCAGGTATTCCACAGCTGAAAAATATACATCCGCTCTTTACCGCTAATGTGAACAGTCACATCAGAAGGAATCAAATTGAACTAGACAGACACTTAAAACTAATTTACTCTTCTTAATTGAAAGATAATTTCTCACTACATCCTAAAGGGAAGACAATTACTGATCTCCCAATACTATATTCCTTTGCAGTGATATTCCCACATACCTAGGAAACTGAAATATACCTCAGTAACTCCCTCCCCATATTTTATATATCTAACAGATCTCTCATATGGAATACCTGAAAAAGGTTAAAAAGTTAAAAATATCTGCATTAGATACATATCTAAAACTCAAAAGGTCAATGTAAAGCTACTTATCCTGACTTTTCTGCAATGTCACTTACTTTTCTACGAGGCAGATATATATCAAGTCTTGCAATTCCAGTCACTTTAAAATTTTCATTTCCTGTTCCACGCTCAACGGCTTTACACCGTATTTCTTCAAGCATATTCTCCGTATCACTCTCATTGATATTCAGCTTGGATGAGTATTTTTGTACAAGCTCCTACGAAAACAGCAAGGAAAAATGGGAAAACGCACCAGCAGTATGGCATGGAAGACAAATGACATCAATTCAGAGAGTATTTACCTTCATCTCTTTACCAGCTTCTTTTTTCTCATTTGTATATGGTGGCTTCCATAGCTGAATTTTGTCCTCTCTTAAGCAACTTGTCAGTTTTGCTATTAAATACTTCTTTTGGGCCATTCTTTTAAAACAAAAGCACAATAGGAAGGGAAAAGAAAGAAAAATAATTAGTCTTTTCATATAGCTTTCCTGTCCTAAAGTATTGTACTTCACTGAGAATTCTAAGTGACATTTTGGAATTCTGCAAAAAAAGTGGAGAATGAAATGCAGTTTGCATTTTGGTGGGGAGAGGAACCTGAGTCCAATTACAAAAAATTTGGAAAAGGGGTGAAACCTGGATTAGAGCAGGAATAATTCAGAAGCCCCCTGTGCTGGACCTTGCCATTTCAAGAGAAGTTAAACCTGTTCCTAACCCCCCATGTGAGCTAGAATTGCAGAAGGCGCTAAGTTATCAAACCCCTTGATTCAATTCTGCCCTGCCCTGGAAAGGATGGACCAAACCTATCGCCCCCCTAAAACACATCCTTACTATACCTCTGTCTTCCTGCTTCTCCCACCTTCCTACTTTAACAGCCTTTCTACACCAGTGGACATTTGAATATGAGTTATTATCCTCTTTGTGAGGACAGAAGTGAGGTGTCAAGAGAGAACATCTCAGAACTACAAGCTCCACCACGAGAAGACCATAAGGCAAAGTTTAGAGCCCTCCAGCAAAGTGAGATCAGCTAGAGCCCAAAGAGCTAAGAGCACACAAAGATTTATGTCTCCCTTCCCCAATTTCAACCATTTATCAAGCAAGGAAGTTTAATGGTACCACAAAAGGTACCATTAAAATTCTGGCATCACAACAATGAAATAGTGGTGGGTTATTTTTTATAGTCCAGGAGACATTCCCCCTACTCCCACGCAAAGGGAAAAAAGACACATTGGGCATGAGCAACATGAAGCACAGAGGCTGAGATCAGAGATGAAGAATGCTGTGAATCTGCACCAGGCATGCGAGTACCCAACAGCTGGGAAGAAGATGACAGTGAGGTAAGAGTTTAGGCTGAATTCATCACAAAAAGTTATTCTCATTCAGCTCAGAGAAAGTAGCAACACACTTCCAGAAAAAAAAAAATAAAAAAAAAATTGAAATAAGTAACAGGGCAGGCGGAGAGAGGAAAAGCAAAGGCAGATGCAGTGATCTTGACAGAAGAAAAAGCAAATAAAATCTATGTGCATATCAAAGCACGGGAGATTTTTGACTCTTGGACACTGGGAATCATATGGAAGATGAGGTCCTTTAATTTATACAGAAAAACATTATAAACATTGGCATATACACACTATGTATTTTCATTACTTAGTTTCATTTTTTCAGAGTGGCTTCATTTTCTCATTCCTTGCCCAGAAAAAAAGCCCTAAGAAAACATCCAATACGTGGTAAGTTTACTGGTTAACCTTACCTCAACCCCAGCTTTAGTGAGCTACAAAGAATCTTTAAATACTGCAAAGGCAAAAGTCTCTTCTAAAGAGGAGTCAGAAGGATTTACTGAGCAATAGTTTAATAATCCTCCCTATTTGATTGCTATAATTTGCATAATGTCTGTCCAAACTAGGACAGACAATGACACATTCTTTTTCTTGCTAGGATAGTATTATTATAGGGCCAAGGCAAAATGTGGCATTTACAAAGCAGAACGCAATTGACAGTCTCAATTTCCAAAAGATTGTGTTGACATCATTAACACATTAACATCCCTGTTCCCCTTTTCCAAAACATGCTGGGCAATTCTCATGAACCACCTGTAACCATCATTTTCCCACTTCTGGGTTACGTTGAAAAACTATTTTACAGCTATATTTCTACTTAATACTAACTTAAGAAATAAAAAAGGTATCCATGGGTCTGTGGCATCCAGATAAAATCTGAAACTGCAACCTGAGTTTAAAACTATGAATTGTAAATAAGAGTGGTATTTGTAAATTGGTCATTCATCTTTCTATCAATACTATTTTATAGTTTTATATGCTTATGATTTCTTACTAAGCTATTAAAACAGAAACCACCACCCAGGTCTTTAATTAAACTTCCTCTTTCCAAAACTCTATTAAAAAAAACCAGAAACAAGTAAAATTTGCTTTCATAAGCAAAAAAGCTATCATTTTATATATAACACTTCTAACATTTATAATAAATTCCTACTTTACCGTAACTAAATTGCTACAGAATCTTTAGCAAAATCATTGGACTTCCTTTTCCATCAGCCAACACCAGAAGTGCTCCTGACACAGTTTCACTTTCAGTAAGAGTTCAAAGGGACTTTCTCAAAACAATCAGGTATTTCCCAAGAGCCATTTTGAACACAAGCCCAAGTTTTTCTAACTAAAACGTCATCTGCTAAAACTATTTAGTCTTACATAAGACATACAAGAAAACAATTACGGAAATAAGGTTCAAACCCCCAATTTTCGTCCGCAGAAACACAGGACTGTCTGAATAGTTTGCTAATAAAGTAGCATGAAGAATTTTTCCTGAAGACAAGGAGAGAAGCTACCTGGCACAACTATGACACATCCCCCCGTGGCTAAAGGAGGGGTAGGGAGCTGAAGCAGCATCACGTGAAGAAAACACCCCCGGCCAGGGGCTCACCCAAAGGATGGAAACAAACACTGTCAGTGCCAGCCTGGGGTCTTGGGGTGTCCTCAGGCCTCTCCCAGTGCACAGCAAGTCTCTCCCCTAACAGCACAGCACCGAGACCACAACTCACTACTGTCACCGGAGGATTCCAAGCACGGCTACGGAGCCTCCGCCCCGCCCAGGCACCTCCAAAGCCCGGCGGCAGGGCAGCACTCAGCCACCCGCAGCAGGAGCTTCCCATGGCGGCAGCCGAGCTGAGGCAACCGGCCCTCGCTTCTGAGCGAGCAATCGCACGGCGGCAAGCGGCCAGGCCGAGCAGGTACCGCGGGGATAGGGGGCGAAGGGGCGCTCGCCGGGACGGGGCTGCTGCTGCCGCCGGCCTCGGGCACCCACCTGCGNCCGCCGCCATCTCAGCGCTCAGCGCCTTCGGAGTGCGGCGGCCGGTGGGTTTCGGCGGCGGGTGCTGCTGCTGTTCCCGTGCTGTTGATTTCACCCTACCCCCAAAGGGTCCTTCACCCGCAGTGCGAAGCCAGTCGACACACAGAGTCGAGATATTTCGGTTCTGCAGAAATGGATGCTGGGTGATAAATTGCAAATCTGGCCTCTGTTTGCTTAAACAGCAGCAGTTTATATAGAGTAACAAATTAAATTAATAAATAAGTAAAAATTGCATTCTGTATGATTCGTTGTGTGATTTTGCATCACATCAATCTTTGCATGCGTGCCACATCAATTGCCTGATCGTTATACTCTTAACCGAATGCATTTGACTAAGGTGGTCCTACGTTTACATTTAAATTCTCCTGAAGGTGTGTTTTTTAGTACTAAAATCACCACAGGTTACGTATATATGTATGTATCAAAACACAATGTTTTGATCACTGTCCAAATCTGTCTCTATTCAAAGAAGCCACAACAAAGCATTATCTACAAAAGCTGACTAAATTTTACTGTCTTTTGACACCGCTCTTAGTTATTGAGCCTTCTTTCTGATTATTTTCACCTTTGAGGTCATCTCGTCCTTTAGTTTTAAGGGCCTTCCATTCTCGTTACCCTGGTTTCTGCCCAGTTCATTCTATGCTGCCTCTGCCTCCAAGTGTGTCAGTTCCAGTCACATCCCCCCATCACGGCCTACAGTGGGACCAGGGTATGAAGCTACACAGACATGGGCTGCTCAGTGTTGTATTTGTATGTGAGGCCTCAAAGTGTTGTGGCTGGTTCCTGGAATCTTTCAGGTGCCTGTAAAAAATGTGTTCTTTTAATGAGTTCCACCAGAAATAATTAACTCCTGTTAGTTAATTCTTTCATGTGACCAGCTATCCCAGTAGCAAAGTGATTTTATTCTAACTACTCTGATGTGTGGCTGACATCATTGCACTGGAGTGTTATTTATTCTGGAATGGATGGGCCTGCAGGATTTGTACTTATATAAAACATTTTCCTTGGGCTGTCGCACCAACTAAGTAGGGGTGCTGGATCCTGCAGCTTTGGGAATGAGAACCTCACAGGTATGAGCTTGTGAACAAGAATGTCAGGATTCCAGGCTCCCCTATGTGCATAAATCAGTCAAGTTTGCCTACTCATAAAATAAGGGTAA
The DNA here is from genome assembly GCA_013396935.1 of Baryphthengus martii. Lineage (NCBI taxonomy): Eukaryota > Metazoa > Chordata > Aves > Coraciiformes > Momotidae > Baryphthengus > Baryphthengus martii. The sequence continues at coordinate 801,103 of VWZK01006742.1, forward strand.
CTTCACTTTTATGGCAGTCTTGAGTTCAGTGCTTGACACTTGGCTAAAGGTGTGGGAATGGAGTGATGAATATTACTGCCCCATGACTGCCAAGCCCGAAGAAGCTAACAGCAAAGGGGTTTCAAAATCAGGTGCACTAGGACTTTCTAATATTTGCGTTTTCCACTTTTTCTTGTTTCCCTATTTCATTTTTACTACACCAGCTTTAGGAAAAAAAAATTCTCATTAGACAACATGCTCATGTAATACTTCAGTCTTTTGAAAGGTAAGCACGGCAAGTTTTCTCATAACTAGAACTAGTCCACTAACAAATTGTTTTTCCATAATGTCCCTGGGAATTAAACTGCCATCCCTGGAAACATTCAAGGTCACAGGGCTTTGCGCAACCCTATCTAGTTGATGTCCCTGATCACTGCAGGGGGTTGGACTAGATGACCTTTAAAGGTCCCTTCAAACCCAAAACATTCTGATTCTGAAGTGAAAGATTTATCTGAAGGGAAAATGCCTTTTCTAAATAAGTTCTTGTCAGTACAAAGCACAGTAGCGTGCTAGAGAAGTCTCAGGAAAGGACAAAGTGTTAGTATGAAAGTGCTTACAAAGGAGTTAGTTACTTAGTCCATGCATAAACCTGCACTGAGTTTTAAATGGAGGCATTCAAGGTCTGTGTTTAATTAAGATAACTGATTCAAAGCACTTTAAAATCAATTTTAAAGTGTTTGCAGAAAATAATATCACTAATTTAGTTCAAGTACATTTAGAGAGTAGCTAAGTGGCTAGATAAGATTATAAACTTTCTGTGATACTGATTTAAAAGATTTAAAAGTTTGTTGCATTCGCTGAAATGTTGCAAGTATCTAGGCAAAATGATCTTGAATTAATTTTTGAATAGTTTTAATAGTGGCCTCTTGCTAAGATGGGATTTTTCTTTCACTTATTCCTTTACCTTTATGTATTTGCGGACTTGGGGATACAACAAAAATAACACTCCAGTGTAAAGACTGGCAGGAGCTGGAAACTAATGTGGGCAGGCTAGCTAATTGAAAACACCAGAAAATGTGAAAAAACACACCTCTTCCTAAATCTATGTCTTCATTCTGCTGCTTCTCTGGAGAACGAGTAGAAAGTTCTTCAGGAGTTCTTGTGGCATACTCATCGCTGTTGGTAATAGCGACTGCTTTCATGATGTTTGGCAAAAAGCAGTAAAATAATATTCCATGACTTTTTTCTGTTTTTGTGCACTGAACAAAGTACTGTGGTACACTTAGAGCTCTGAACCTCCTGCAATGGAAGTGTGGGCTCTGACTGATCTGTGCAGACACCTCGGATGCAGTATCCTCCATCAAGCACAACAAAGTCAGTGGAATCGTGGGAAGGATTAATGGTTTGAAGTTGTGTTGGATACAAAGAAAATGTCAGTTTGTCTTAGACAACACTGCTGTCTCTTTGACAGTAGGATTTTACTTGCACATTGGTATTAACTCTGTTTTCAAGGTATCTTATGAGGGGATGCTTAATCTTGCTGGAAGAGTTTGTGTCTAAACGTAAACTACAGCTGAGCATCTTTGGCATCCTTTTTGGTTTTGCTCACTTTTTTTTTTTTTAGTGTGTGGATGGTGTGATGTGTGCTTGCAGACTGTTTGCAGGGATCATGAAGAGCTTTATGGGCCATCCACCTGATCCTCATTTGGCTGTCCTTTCAGGGCTCCAGTAGATATGGAATGGTTCAGAAGAGCCAGTGTCTGCCAGGAACCTATCTGGAATTAAAGTCATCATGAAATAGGGAGACATTTCAAGTCTTTGGTTCTCCCTGAAGCCCACATTTGAGAGAGTGAGCTGTGTGAACACTTGCAGCCAGAAGTGGGTGATACGTTACTTGTGGGTTTTGTCATTGAAAAGCACCTATGAAAGAAGGTCTCCTTTTTCTGAAGACCTTGCAGCAGCTGAGACCAACAATAACTATTCACTTTTATAAACTTGCACAGGTTTGTGGTGCAGAGAAAATGTTAAACTCTATCTATAAAAACCAGCTGTATTAGTACAGCTATATTTGTGTAGTTGATGTGGTTATATCTGCTTTGTGTGCATGCAGTTGTAATAGGTCAGGACGGCACGTTGATATACTATATTGGGAAGCCAAGAAATTATTTCAGACTTTTATTTTCTAATGAAATTCTGAGGATAGATGGGAAATAACAAATTATAGAATTTATATACATAAGAAAAAGGTGACATTTACTAAGTCTCAATAAAACAATAGAAATGAGCAGAGGTTTTATTCAGTGATTTAAAGAAGTATCATAGATAGCTTTTTTTGAGGAAAATGAACAATGAAATCATATGTTAAATGTACCAATCACCTTCAATACTGCTTCATTTGTTACTTGGTTATTGTCTAATTAAATAGTACCATACTGCAATTTAGTCTAGGTGCTTCATCAGTAGTTCTACTAGTCTTTGCTATAGCTCTTTGAGATATTTCAACTATTGCTGTGATAAAATACTAGTTTCTAAAATCAGCAATCTGAATATAGGAAAAAAAAAAAGAAACTATGAAGACAGAATTGCTCTTACACCTCAAATAACAGAAGTAGGTATCTGTCATTGCAGCCCAGCATCTTCGTGAGAACACCTCATTTTACACTGTACTGTAAAACAACAGATTATGTAGAAAGGGTCTTCCTTGGCTAGCACGAGTAGTAAACCTTCAGCAGGTCGATCAGTGTGACTAGGAAGACTATGTTGCTATTTTAAGTTTCAGTCGAGTTTTTGACTAAGTTTTATGTATTACTGAATGTCTTCATTGTGAGACATATAACCCAAGCCTTCTTGCTGCTTCAGAAATTCGCGGTGCTTTTTTGTTGGGGAAAGGGTAAAAGTTCAGTTTGTTGCAGGCCGGCGTGCATTTTGTAGAAGAAACATGTTGATGGATCCAAACTCCTGAAGCGGCCGATTTCAGAGGAGGCTTTTGGCAGGTGCTTGAAATGTTGCTGCCATTCTCTTTGCTGAAACTGTTCAATGTGCTTGAACTTCCCAGTTGACTGAGTGTGGATAGTTCGCTTGCTTCCTCGAATTCCTTGTGCTCCAGTGTGTTATTTTCCTTTGAAACCAGTCTCTGGTTGTTAAAACTGCATGGTCTGTTCTTGCACTGGGAAAGATCCCAGGTGACTCCTTGAGAAGGGGCTTGCACCAGGCGGTGGATTCCCAGGTGGGTACGCCATGGCGAGTTGTCTTGTACGTTGCCGCTGCTGCTGATCTCCAGTCTGACCTTTCTGACAGGAGCATGTTCTGTAAATGGCTTTGATCTTCTAACTGTGTTATTAATTAAAACAGCATTGACCATTGATTCTGGGAGCACAGATTCCTGTTCACCTACAAGAGAAATGCATATACACATATTACCATGGTGGCAGCCATGAAGGAGGTAATTTCTGTGGCATAAACTCAACTGAAGAGCTTTAACAGATGAGCTTGTGCTGCCTCTGTCTGAGAGTAGTGCAAGTTCTGCTGGCAGGGTATGGTGTAGAAATATTTCATGCTTGGTTTTGCAGTTCTGAAGATATAAACGGTACCCTAGGGTTAGTCAAATGAAAATGGAGATTTATCAAGTCAATATTGATCTAACTGGTACTCTAAGACTCATTAACAACACGGATTGAGAATTGACTTTCAGTAATTAATTGCTTGTAAGCAAAAATTCTTAAGGTGAGCAAGGACTTGCTCCTTGTGTTAGTAAGTGCTTTGATTTGAAAGACAAAATTGTTCTGCTTGATCCTGTTTGAAGTTTGTATTCACGACTTAAAAATACCGTTGACTTCTTCCAGATGAAACAAGTTGTGAATGTCTTCCTTCTTTTCGTAATGAGGGAAATTAACATATAGGCTTCTATTTTAATATTTTGCTGCAATTTTGCTATTGTAGTCAGTATAAACGGGGTAAAATAAATCGCTTATCACACTAGTGTTGCCTGAATGATTGCTTAGACGAAAAGTCAGCTTGTGTCATGAATGGTATAGAGTAGCTGTAACAGTGGGAGAGAATCTGGTCTCTTTCTTTTTTTTTTCCTGCTATCCCTATAGCTTAATTTCTAAAGCAGTATGAAAGTTACTGTTAGAAATGTGTAAGCTATTAGGGATAGAAATGGTAATGGTACTTTAATTGCATGTAGCAGCCATCAAGTCACTGAACATGACTGGCTTTCTGCGCCTTGTAAATAAATGGAAGCTGAATCCCTACACTGAAGATAAGAAGTGCTGTTGCCACTGCAAGTACTAATGAAATACACTTCAGTTAGTATAAATGGTTTATGGTAGGAGTTGTGCAGAATGCTGACCTGACGTACAAGGTTGAGTTATAGGAACTTTCTCTGCAACATGAGTCATGAAGTAGATTAAAGTGCAAAAAAAGTAGACATAGAAGAATGTGGATTATATTCTGAAACAGAATATTTGAATAGCCATTAAAAAAAAAAAAAATTGGAACCCTGGATTTGAAATGGAGCTATTTTAACTAGGATGCTGCCTTTAAATAAAACAACAGCACAAGCCCCACTTTATAACTGTCTTCCATACCATCTTTACAAGGAAATATTTGAAGATGTCAGACCCCGCTGATTTACTGGCAGTAAATGAACCTGTACAAGGCTTGGGCTAAGGAGGGGCTTTCACTACTGTCTTCAGCTCCCGCTGCTGAAGCCACACCACCAGCATAGTATCACAGAATTCTTTCTGCTCCCTGAGTTGGCCATGTAGAGTTGATCTGCTAAGAGCTGCTTTGCAGCACAGCTCTGGGAGTGCAAACTGTGTCAGCCCACATTTTCTGCTCTCCTCCAGTGTTGCCAGGAGAAAGGAGACTAAAGCACATGCAGACCTCAGAGAGAGATGTGTGTGTGCACATGTCTATACAATGAAGTGTGCTAACAGAATTTCCTAGGGTGAAGCCATTCATAGAGATAAGCACACACAGTTCTCTATCATGTAACAGAGGGAATCAAAGTTATGCCTGGACTTTATACAGGAAATAAAGCTGAGCTTGGGTGGCTACATAACCACTTGCAGAATAGAGCCCTGTGTATTCTGCAGGACAGCACAGTAGAGCCCCAAGCTACAAAAATTAGGGTTTGTTCTCCATGTGTGAGGAAAAAAAGCAAGAGAAAGGAACTGAGAGACTGAGGTGATGCAGCTTTGCACATTCTTGTGGCCGTAACTGCACTCTTGGCTGAACGGCATTGACAGGCAACATCAAGTTTTATCTTGAACCCTATGAGATGGTTATCAGAAGAATTATGGTCTGGCTTGAATTGATCGGAGAGTTCAAAGGAATGTATCTAGTCCAAATTTAATAGTCTGGACTGGTTTTGAGTTCAGGTTTGATTTGATTCCTCAGCTACAGGTGCGGTGCACAAAATTGAGCAATGTGCTTGGGTAGAAATGTGAGAGTCCTGAACCACTGTGTGTTGATTTAAAACACACTCGGCACTCTCTAAACTTCTGAAGAAAGATTTAATTAGACAGGTCTTTGGTCTGTTTCTTTCTTTCTTTCTTTTCTTTTTTAAATTGTGCATCACAGCCTTGTTGCAGGGTTGTTTACCATATGGCCTTTTTCAAATGCTGTCATCACAGAGAGATACTTTTAAGGTTCTGGAGAGACAAAATCTCATCTTATTTCAAGTTAGCTTGGCAAATACTTGGAAGAGATTTCTGCAGTCAGAGCCCTGTGTTTATTCTGTTGTGACTGCTTGTGCTGAATGCTCCCATTTAATTCCTAAAGTAAATACTGTTTTTCAGCTTCTTAGCCAATAAATAATGAATACACTGCTGTATTATCTCCTAGCTGGTGACTTTCAAATCTTGTCATGCTCTTTGTTCTCAAATAATCAGGAACAGTCAGAAGCACGAACGTGGCTGTGTGTATTGGGGAAGGAACAGAAGAAAGCTGTTTTCAGGTGACTTCTCAGTTATTAACCCACCAGTCAAAAACCTGGAGAATTTCGGGAATCTTAAGTTCTGTTTAAAGGTCCACAGTTTTATGACTCTGACAAACAGGTTGTGACGTACAAAGCTAAAAATCCTTGGAGTTACGATTTCAACCGTGATGCAATAAACCTGAAATGCTCAAAATCCCTATGGTACCATGGAAGGACAGCTGGTCTGTCAGGCAGGAACAACTTAGGGCTTTACAAGTTAGAACAAAGACCTTTGTCAGGGATTTTTAAGACCATTAGGGACCGAAGGTGCCCTCCTTCCATGAGGTATAAATCTCATGAGGTTTTTGTGTCTGGCCTTTGAAATTTGTGTGTATATGTGGGGTTCTGGTGGTGCTGTCGTTGTTGTCCTCTTCTCAGCCCAGCCATAATCCTACCCTCTACATAGGAAAAAAACATTTGCTGTCAGTACAAAATACTGATGCATATGTGGACTGGCTTTTGGTACTATAGCTGGAATTTCTGAATAGTTTAAGCTCATAAATTAAGGACTATAGGGCAGTAGGCTGTCCCAATATGGCAGTGTTCATTTCTGCTTGACATGTTCTTGGAAACTGATGCATATAACAGGTTCAAAGTGTTGAGCTACGTAACAGGTTTTCCCAGATTTCAAACCATAGGAATGTGTAAGATCAACTTTCAGGACATGAAGAACTCAGCGTAACAAAAACCCCGAACTTCAACTGCTTCTGACAGTAACTTTTCACACAGGTCATTTAAAGATACAAGTTCAGTGCAGGTTATATGCTTTTGTGAATATTTTGGGTTATGTGTATAAAAATATTTGCATGTGACCTTCCAGCCCTACTAAATACTAAACTTCCCAGAAACTGTACAGTCCTACTTTCTTCAATCTTCAGATGGTATCCTTGCAAAAAATCTGCTCTGATTACATTCATTATGTCTGAAGCTTCCTTTGAATTTAATCCAAATACAGACTTCTCCTTTCTTTCTTTAACTAACTTCTGTTTTTCCTATAGCTGATTAGATGGGCTGATTTATCCTCAAGCCGGTTGCCTTTTCATACCTGATAAAATAAGTTTTTATATATTTTTTTTTCTTCCTCACAGACATTTAAATTCTTTTAATGTAAGAATTTCTAGACATTTGGATGAAAGAATATCGAAGGAGTGAATCTGTTAAATAGTTCATAATCATGTGAGTTTTCAAAAGTTTTGATGATATAGCCTGACACAGCCAAGATCTAGAATGCGGAAAAGTGAGAGGAAAATGTACACAATAAAATAACCTAAGTTCTGCATTTGTTGAGCTAAATACTAACTTGAGAGGTAAATGAAGCATGTTTTTCATATTACAATTAAATTCAGAAGACAACTTCATTAATTGACCTCGTATTCTCAGTATCACTTTAACTTGGAAAGTTACATGTTTGAAAGTTTCTTACATAGTTAAGTATTTTGAAGTTTTTAGTTAGACTACAGCTTTCAATATTACACTAACTTAACACTGTTGTCCCCTTCCCAGCCCAGCAGTAAGCAGTAGTCTAAAAATACTAAAATATTTCATAGTTTCTTACATAAAATCTGCCTGACATAGCAGGTATATGAGTGTTACATAGTTAGTTGTTTTTCTGTTTATGTTTTGTTGTTTTTCTATTTATGTATTTTCCAAGCAATATGCAGTGAAAATACTTTCGAAACAGGACCTCTTGTTCAAAGCTTGTATTTTAGTTACTCACTAGGACTCTCAGTAGAAGTTATTTTTTAACAAAAACCCTACTAGTCCTAGTCACTTGATATTTGCTATTGCTTCCTGTAGTCTTTACAGTCTTTCATGTATGTAGCACACATTTCTTTACACAGATAAAGAAGGGGGAAAGAGATAGAAGACCCAGAGTTGCTTATTCTGATGGAAGCATTCATGAGAGAGACATGTTAGAAAATTCCACAAGTACACTGATGATAGAGCTGAAGTACGTGGTTCCTGGTAAGAGTCACCATTTATGTTTAGAATTTTACTTTACTGACATAAAACCTGTAAAATCTTATCTCAAATACATTCATCTGTTTCAAGTTCCTGTTAGTGTTTCACTGCTATGAAGCTATTGATATAAACATAAGACCACCCTTCAGCGAAATGAATAAACCCCTGAAATGACAGAAAATTAATTCACTTTATACCTCTTGAAGCTAAGCATAAAAAGAGCAAAGCTAGAAGTTATTCAAGGTTTAAAGAAAGAGTCTTTACATTTTTTTCCTATAAATATAAGCATACCTGTTTTAAATACAATAATGTGTGACTGCAGTTTTTGCTTCTGTTTTATATGGTCATACTGCTCCTCAAGTAGGCTTACATCCATCTTGGTTGGCTGCTTATCACAATCTGAAGCCTGTTGCTCTGAGGCATGAGTCACTGAAAAAATACCAGTCATGTATTTGTAAGCCTTCACCATCTGTTCCAATAAGGAAGAAAAAGTCATGCAGAAGCAGGACATTTCCTTCATTGTGATGGCAAGAAAAAAGTAAAGCAAATCAAGCTGGAAGCATCTAAAATTTTCTTAAATAAAGAAGTAACTTTCTTCCGAGTACGGTGGCTTCTTTCAGAAGTTGTGTGGTCTACTCTGAAGTGGATTTCAGTCAGCTTGTTTTCATGCCATGCACCTGGAGCTACTGCATACAGAGTTCATGATTCTGACTGGATAGTTGGATTTAATGTTGACTTAAGGTTGTGAGCATATGAAGCTTTGCCAAAAAAAACAGTGAAATACAAAACCTCTTTGAACACGGTCAGGTGCACAAAGGGCTGGGTAATACTGGTTTATGTAGTAATGTTAATTCTTAAAGGGATGCTGTCATGGTGACCTCCCGAAGGCAGTAGTTCCAACAGGAAAATCTTTCTTTAGGTTTCTTTCCATGTATTTTGTATCTTTTCCTTCCACTCTCTCTTAGCTTTCATTCCGTTGCATTCTTGCTGCTGCTTCTTGGGGCAGTGGGGTGGGAGGGGAAGAATTGTTATACCTTAAACATTTTCTGCTTATTGCTCCCTTTTAAGAACGTGTTAAAATCATTCAGGTCTGGGTGCAGAGTCAAAACATTATGTACCAATGACACTTGGAATTGGGGTGCTGGAGATAGGAATGCCTTACTGGAGATAGGAATGCCTTACCTTGACTCATTCAAGTTTTCTGCCTTTCTGTAAAATGAACTAAACTATAGAAGTAATGATTTTGCTACTGAGAGCTGAGCAAACTCTTCAAATACGTAGTAAATCACATTTTAAAACTTACCATGCATATAATAGCATTATTTAATAATGAGGCAAAAATTTTAAACCTATATGGCTTTTGATCATATCAAATAAAGTATGAAACCATGTCTGGATTATGAACTGCAGCTTTCTGTCCCTGAAACACGTCCATCTGATACTGTTGCAAGGGCCCAAGAGAGTAATGTGTGAAAAAATAATGCAATTAAATAGTAGTTTTATTATAACTTTGCATCTGCTAAGTTCCTTGCAGTGAGAAACATTGCATAAAATACATTGTGAAAGGGCAGTGTGTGGAAGGAATGCTGGGGTGCTGTATTTTTCCAGCTGCTGGCAGAAATTACGTGATGATTTGCATCATAAATGATGTACGGAATCAGGCTCAGATCTTGCAGGTCTTGGGAATCCCTTTGGAAGTTGTGCATATGCAGGTGACAAGACCCTAATTATGCAGTGCATAGAGTTCTGATCAGGCTCAGCAGGCTCACATGTGTAAGTCTGCTGTAATTCACTTCTTAGTAATTGCCTTTACCTTCTCAGTATGCTTGCATCTTGCAAATTGTGTTTACTACCTCAACTGCAGTCTTTTTCTGCCTTAGCCAGGGAAAGAACAGTAAACACAATACTTTGCCAGACACTGTAGCTTCTCTCTTGACCCTGGAAAAGCACGTGTCATGTTAGAGTTGTTCTGATGTATTGAGGCTTTGGTAGATCTATTTTGATATTCTGCCCTCAGGAGTGACCAACAGCCAGTGATCTGTAGAAAGCAGTTCCTCAGTTGCCTTGTTTGTTCAGCATTCTGAGCTGTTGGCACATGGAGTCCTCCTTTGGACCTTCAGGCAGTTGGTTTATACATTGGGGCAGGAGATTTAATTAACCTCATTATAGTTTGAGCTAGCATTCAATACAAACATTATTAATAGTCATAAAATTCCAGTCACACAATTTGACTTGCTGACCTCCTCTGAAAGTGCCTTGTGCAACGTGACCGTGTGTTGCAGAAAGAATTACCAGGATAGCATCCTTGAACATAAAATGTAGGCTCTGTCATAAAAGATGTACACTTGCCTTCTCATTAGAAGAGCATTTAAAGTATAGTGAGTTTGTATCTCATCGGAAATTATTATTAATTACTTGTATGGTACCATTCCCTTGGGATCATGGAAAAGCCACCACACTTAGTTACACAAATGGATTATACAAGGCAGTCTCTTCCCAAGCAGTTGTGTGGGTAAGCAGCAAAACCAGAAACCAGGAAAAGAAACCAGATGCCCAGTGAAATGAAGTGAATGAGTCCAGATGGTACAGCAGAGCGGTGGAACCAGGGACAGGATGAGCTTTTGTTTTGCTGAGCCAATCCTATCTACGTTGTAAGTTTGTCTCCTCTTCAGGGAAAGCCTGTGAGCAGGGCATCTTGGTTCAGTCTCGAGAGGTGTGTATATATATGGATACAGATGTATGTTTGTGTATAGATCTGTTTGTGTGTGTATACTTTGCTATCAAGGCATGTGAGTGTCTGTGTATATATATATACATGTGCGTTTTGTGAATAATTCACAATGAGGGTATGATTCATAAAATGAATTGCAAGTCTAAGCGACATGATATCACAAAGTACTTTTGGGTTAATTGTGGTTTTGATGCGTAGTGACCTGATGTAACTGGTCCTTGTTATGCCACTGACGTAAACCTGAAAATAGATTACCCAGGGTTTCTATTCTTATCTCACAGTGGAACAACTTCCTTTGTACCCCCAGCCTGATTAGGTATTACAAATAATAATAAAAAAAATTATTCTTGTCTCACATACACACAAAATTCTGACTTCTGTGTGAATCACTAAATCATTCAGTCCTTAAATGCATTACTTGGAGCTACAGACCATTGTATACTTTTAAAATACGCAGCAGGTGGCACTATTGGAGTGGTGTGACTGGATGTTTGCCTCAAGTCTCAAATGTTAGAGGCCTCCATTTGGTCTGTATGTTGCTGAGGACTATAAGCAGTCAAGCCCTTTCCTAACACTGACACATCTATTTCCTAACACTACTATAGGTTCTGAAAATTTATTGCCGTGATTAGGTTTGTGTAAAATCTTGTCTTTCTTTAATTGACCAACTCCAGTCCAAAACATTATCTATGAGTGATGTTCATTTGATTATCCACTGAAGTGCCATATTTCCCTTAAGTCTGTTCTTCCATCACACAATGAAAGCAATTCTTCATTTCCTTGAGGCATAAAAAAATTGAGACTACTTCATAATCCAAAAGCAGTGGCTTTTAGAACTTGAAGTAGATGTTTACTGCCCTTGACCTTGGTTGCAAAATCTCATTTAAAAAGATGCGACTAACTTTATCTTGTACTAATTAATTTGTGTGTAGTAAATTAGTTTTTTATTTAAAAAAAAAATTGTTTGGAGGGCCTTATAGGAATAATTGTTGATTTAAAGATAATTAAAAATGCTCATAATGGTTAACTGACTGAATGGACTTCCTGTAACACTGGGTTTTAGTGCACACCTGAGACTAGAGATACATATAATTATTCATGTTGTTCATGTGCAGAATTATAGACATATCCAACACTCTTCATGCAGGTTACAAAGACAGAAAACAAATATCTGTATATTTCAACTGGCACTGAGAAGGAAATTCAAAGTTACTGTGATAATCCCCTTTCTGTAGCTTTCTAGAGTGTTGTTTATTTTTTTTATTTAAATGCAGTCTTGACGTGTTAGAAAGCAATTATTTTATTGTTAGAAAATGTAATAACAAAAAAACCACATAGGAACAAGGTGAGTGCCTTGATTTGGTTTCCAGACAGTATTAGTAGAATCAATAGTAACTGTTTACTTTTTTATGAGATTTTAGATAAAAGCACATATATGTCCATTATTTGAAAGCCCAGCCTTAAAGCTCGCCACAGTTAGGGATTGGTTAAGTAGTTACAGCACAGGACTTTTTGATGATGCAAGATTATTTTTTTGTGCCCTCTTCATGTCTATGCTAATGGGATGCAGGAGCCTGCAATGCAGGTTTTTGGTATGATCCTGAGATATTTCTTCTGATCTGACCTTTCATGTCCTAGTTCTTCCATGACTTAGGCCACCTTCACATTTCCTTGACAGGATTCTATTTTCCCCTTTTATCCCTTGGGGTTTTTGCATACATAGGTAGTATGTGTGTGTATGTAGGTATGTATCAATCTCTCTCATATATATATATATCTACACATCAAAATAAATAATTAATGTTATCATTATGTTATTTATATTATTAGCTGGTCTGAAAAGGTTGCCTGGTTAGTACAGCTGTAAAATGGCTTGCCAAATTTCTATTCCTTAGATTCCTGAGGTTCCCAAGTGACTGAATCCAGTACCACCAATCCAGCCCTTGTGATTGTGAGGAGTTTGTAAAACACTGGTGTGCCTAGAATGAAGTAGAATCTACAGAAATCTCCAAACTGCTCCAAATTCAGTGGTGACCTCTGGCATCTCTGATCCTGCACTCTGCCTGCATGTCTGTAAAGACTTAACTCCAGCACACCAAGGTAGCACTGCGGATTTCATACCAATCACTCTGTGCTTTACCTTTAATACTCATCTTCCTTTGGAGTGTTACTGGCTGTGGAAGGTAAACTAAAATGCTGAAATTTGCTGTTAGAGGGCTGCTCACTCTGATGGTTGCCCGCATTGTTAGGACTGGAATCTCTGCCCCTGTGCAAACCATTAGCATCCAAAAATTTGGGTCGGGAGCTGTTGTTCATTTTGTAGTTCTGCTGTCCTTGCCCACTGAGAACTGCTGAGATTCCCTTTTGGAAGTGACAATGTGCAGAGGTAAGTCTAAGAAGAAACTGAAGGTATTTATCATTTGGAGATTTTAAACAAGTGATCCCTGACATCTTCCCTTACAGTTTCCCTGGCCTCCTTCTTAGTTCTCAGGTTTCTTAAATTAGTGTGACAAACAAGAGAGTTGGATTTCCTTCATTTTGACCTCATAAAACTGTCCATGAGAAGAGGCTGAGACAGAACTGAATGGTCTTCAATAGTCCTCTTCAGAGAATTTGAGAAATTCATTGAAGCTTCCTTGGTCCTACAAATGAGTTTAAATTCCAGTTACTGATAAGTGAACTTCACATTTCTGGTACTGCTACCTAAGTATCTTTTCTATATTAACTACTTTTCTGACTGTTTCCTGTCCATAGAGTTATGATGGCTACTGTTCCAGGAGGTGACACCAGTCTGTGGTTATTTGTTCTCCCAACAGACATAATATGCATCTAGGAACTCTGGGAGAATTTCAGGCAGGGTCTAAAATGAATTGGATAAGCCATATAAATTTTCTGCCTTGATTTTTCCACCTGTAAACTACATGATTTTAATTCATTTTCTGATTGCAAAATGATTTTTGGTCCTTGCACGATGGTGCTGAAAAATGCATGGCATTATTGGTTTCCACTTCAGGCGATGTTTGAGTAGGAATGAGTTTATCTTTGATTGTTTTTAATCAATAAAATGTACTTATCTGTAAGAGGAGTTTGATAAGAATCAAGCACAGCATGAAAGAACTGGTTAATCTGTTGTTAATGAAAAGTTTTATCTCGATGACAACATCTTGCTTCTGAGATATTTGCTTTTGAGCATTAGGACACAAACCACTTCAGTATTCATCTTCAAGTAAATCTGCCGTGCGCATAAGTTAACTTTAATAAGCCTTGCAAATGACTCTAGATAAGATAGTCCTCCAAAGAGGATGGTTAAGTACTATTACTATTGTGAGAATGAATATGGACTTGAAATCTGTGCAGGGGAGGAAAGTACCCTAAAAATAATTTGCTATTCAGAAACATCCTTCACTTCCATGCAGAGATCTCATGAGGAATTCGTACTGCACTTCATAATCACTAGTAGCCTAATTGAGTCAATGAAATTACATCTGTACAACTAAGAGTATGTAAAAACCAGATACAATTCCACAGTGCCTGATTCAGTACCCACTGAAGTCAACATATGTTCTGCTGAATTCAATAGAAGTGAAATTGGAGGATTTTATGTACATGATTAAATAAAAGCTACAAATTGACCGATACCTAAGAAACTGACAATATAATTGAGCTTGTGTAGTTGAGACATCATTTAAATTCTTTTCTTGTACGCACTGTTCATTGCAGGTATATGCTTTTCTATGGAATCCTGAACCCGCTCCTCCGGAGGGCTCTGTAAAGGGCCTTAACTGGTTAATGCCGTACCACACCTGGGAATTTGAATATATGCATATCAAGTATTAAATCACCCAATAAGTTTATGGAATAATTATTACACCTAATAAGCTATGTCTTCAGTCTCCATGTCACAACTGTGGTCTGGGCCTCCTCTTGTGGAACAGTCAAGGGTTAGGGCTGGGCCGGCCACTAGACAAATGACAGATGCTCTCTATTAACTCCTCTCTCTTCGCCAAGAGAAGAGAAAGGGAATAAGGGAGAGAGACATATGGACTGGAAAAGAAAACTAAAACCACTTTAATGAAAATAGTAAAAATAAAATGGAAAACATATATAACGCCCCCCCTGGGTTTCAGTATGCAAAATATTGAATCCAACCCCCTTGATGACATTTATGTCACTATCACCATTGATCCTGTGGAGCAGGCACTGGAGAAGTCCCAAACTGGACTCAGTGGCAGACAGGAACCAGATTCAGGAGCTGGATTCTGGAATTGGATTCAGGAACATATGGATCCAGATCAAAGGCAGAGCAGACAGAGGCCTCCTTGGACACTAGGGATTAAGAGGCTTGACCCTTGTGACCCCTTAATTTTATACTATATATGATGTACATGGGATGGAATCTCTCATCAGTCAGTCTAGAGTCACCTGTCCTGGCTGCTCATCCCTTTAGGAGCAGCCTTTTACTTTCTGCACCTCCAACGTGGTGCACAGGATTCAGCAGTGACCTTGGTCTGCACAGGAGCAAGCATAAGGAAGAGCCTTTCTGCACATACCAACTCTAAACATGGAACATTGTCACTGCTAGAGGCAAAGACTGTCTGTGAAAATCTGCCATTAACTTCGAATTGCAGTTCCTTAGAATAGAGTGTGCTAAAAAGTAAAATCCCTGAGCAGAATTAGTTCTGTTCTAACTCAAAGCAGTAGAGGAACTCAGGCACAGGGCTTTTGCCTGATCTTTATACATCCTTGCATCTGTTCACAGTATAGTCAGGAAAATTACAGTGCATAATGGGCCACCTCGATTCACTGCTTTTAAACATCAAGTACTTTTTCTTACAGAGGGACTAATGGAACTCTCCCCAGCATTTCGAGGTATGGACAAACAAAATTGTTACCACAAAATCATGTGTAAAATTAACTTTAGCAGGTAAGTGCCTATTTAGGGAAAAGAAAGTATTTTTGGTATTATAATTCCATCTCAATATAAAGAACACAACTTCATCTTTTCCCTTATAGTAGTAGTGTGGTATTTTATATTATCAGTACGTGGTTAAACATTGCTGGAGATTTTGTGATAACAGAGTACCTGCAATGCTAAGTAGAAAGGGAATGACCTTTAGAGCATTGTCCAGATATCTTTTTAGTAGGTAGGTCTAGTGTGCAAGCTGAGGTTTGGTGTTTTTTTTAACGTGATGTGTCAATGTATTATTGCTCTGTTACTTGGAGCTTAACACTGTGAACATCTCCCACCTCATTAGCAGCACTGCACGTGACTATCAAGGTACTTGGCAAATAGGTTGGCGTTTGTCTGACCCAGCTTACTATGTTGAATGCTTCTGAGGCTAATTAAAGCACCACAAGATTTCTTACTGGGAGAAGCATAATTGTGCCAGCAGGCCTAAAGGTGCTCGGTCTAACAGGGGCTGCGGCGGTTGTATTGCACGTGCCAACTGATGTCTGTACAGTGACTCTTAGCTGTCCCGTTGTTTCTGCTGTCCCAGCCTGTTCTCATGTACTAATGTGAAATACCTGTTTGGGGCTTAGAAATATTTGGCTGTCCTCCTACTTAAAATAACTAGTTAGATGCCCAGAATCTACTGTGGGAAGCAAAAGGATTGGCAGCTTTGGAGGTGACCGTGGACTTCTGTTACTTCCTGGGAGGGTGCGAGTACTTCCACATCTCATTAAATTATGTAGCCAGTATAAATCAGAATAGCTGGCTGCTGTCAACATAATAATCCTCATATATGTCAAAGGTCTGGTCTATCTGCTCTCTAGCTGGTTGGCACCTCTATGATGATGCGATGATAGTGATGCAGGGTAGTTAGCCTGTCACTATTTTCGAAGGAGTTCACCCATGTAAAGCTGAAAAATGCAGTTAAACCGAAGTTCATCTCAGGGTGCAGCTGAGATCAGAGGCAGATTTTGATACTCAAAGTCAGAATAAAAAGTGAAAAATCTCAGTATGTAGGAACATGGAATACACTTAAAATAATTCATGTTTTGCAATGAATTGGAATGAACATGCAGGTGAATTTAATTTGGCAGCAGGGGAAGAAAAAAAGTATTAATTGGCATACTAGTTATAACTTACTGAAACAGCCAAGGGCCTAGCAGAGCATGAAAATACTGCTTCTCCAGCAGGTCAGAAACTAGTTAATAGGAAAAGAGGAATAAACTTGGGTTTTCCCTTTACCCTGCTCTGTGTGTCTTGAGTGATTAATCTGTGCTCTGCCTCAAGCTGTTAATCTGTGGTGGTGACATTTCAATTATAAATGGCATTTTGTCCAGCCCCTCTGGAAATTCTGGATTTGTCAGTGCTAAAAAATCACTTGTACATGAATGCAGCTTCACTGATAACTGCACAACCAAAACTTCTTTGCTTTCAAGAAACAGTTTTAGAGGCTGTGGGAGTATCTGCAAGTCTGAACTTTAATGCAGAATGAACAGCAGCAGTGCACAGTTTCCATACACAAACACCCAGGTGGGAGAGAACTCTGCCTTGACAGAAAGATGGACCACAGAGTGGCTGAGTAAGGCAATGACTTTCCAAACTTCACTGTTTTCTCTAGAAAATCATGAAGAGTGAAAGCAGCAACATTTAACATTCCCATTCCGTCCTTGAGTGGATTCTTCTACCCTCTTGCCTTGCACCGTTCTTCCAAAATTAAGGATATCTGAGAACTCCTTAAAACAATAATAAATAAAAATCCACAGATACCTCTTTTTCTGAAATAATTTGTCATTCTTACGGCTTTCTTCAGAACTGACTTCAGTTTCTCTTCATTTTTGTGAGTAGTTATATTTTCAAAGTCGGCATTTCCAGCCTCAGCCTTTCGAAGTCGGCATTTCCAGCCTCAGCCTTTCGAAGTCGGCATTTCCAGCCTCAGCCTTCATATATTACTCGTTTATAGGGAATATGCAGCAAGGGAAAGGGCAGAGCAAACCTCTCCTCCCTGGCTCACCAACCACATTCTGCATTAATGGAAAATCAACCTAGTTATTTGGTCCTTTGTTTTCTGGTAAGAGTTACACTAAGGAAACAGTTCATGGTAATGTTTTAAAAACTTTATTTCCTGCACAGACTCTCAGTTAAGTGAGACCTTTGTTCAGCACAGATTTATCCAGCATGAGCTCCTTAGTGGCAGGGAACTTCTACCTCTACCTGGTGGCCAACAGATTTAAAGACAAACTACAAACAGGGTGACAATTCTACATACCATTGTTTTTAAATGGACTGGTATTTCCACTTACCTCATTTGGATGTTTCCCAACTGCAAACTATTCAGATAAATTTGTAGGATTAGCCTCTAAAATCCAGGCCAACACCACTATGCATTCGAACGGATTCCCACATTGTAAATATTTTTCAGACAACTTCAATTTAAATTCCTATTTAAAGATTTTGTGATCTCATTTCTAATACAAGTACTGTCACTACAGCACATTCAAAGGTGATATGATAAAGTAAGATTGGTTTAAAAGTCAGAATACTAGAATGTTTGTTTGCATTGCAGGTTGAGAGTCTTCAGGATTAATGTTCTAAAGGTTTTTCTTTGCATTAGTAACTAGGAATCTTAAAAGCATAAATCTATGGGAGTTAGGGCTTTGAGAAATCCCTAGGAATATTTAAAATGTATTTAAAATGTCCAATATATATCAAAATTTAAGAATATTTTATACTGTAAAGGATATTTCAAATTAAGTATTTGTACTGTTAAGACACTTTAAGATCCTGGACANGTCAAAGAGGATGGGCCTAGACTCTTTTCAGCGGTGCCCAGCGATAGGTCAAGAGGCAATGAGCACAAACTAGAACACAAATTTCACCTGAACATCAGGAAAATCTTTATTGTGAGGGTGAAGGAGCCCTGGCACAGGCTGCCCAGAGAGGTNCATATATTACTCGTTTATAGGGAATATGCAGCAAGGGAAAGGGCAGAGCAAACCTCTCCTCCCTGGCTCACCAACCACATTCTGCATTAATGGAAAATCAACCTAGTTATTTGGTCCTTTGTTTTCTGGTAAGAGTTACACTAAGGAAACAGTTCATGGTAATGTTTTAAAAACTTTATTTCCTGCACAGACTCTCAGTTAAGTGAGACCTTTGTTCAGCACAGATTTATCCAGCATGAGCTCCTTAGTGGCAGGGAACTTCTACCTCTACCTGGTGGCCAACAGATTTAAAGACAAACTACAAACAGGGTGACAATTCTACATACCATTGTTTTTAAATGGACTGGTATTTCCACTTACCTCATTTGGATGTTTCCCAACTGCAAACTATTCAGATAAATTTGTAGGATTAGCCTCTAAAATCCAGGCCAACACCACTATGCATTCGAACGGATTCCCACATTGTAAATATTTTTCAGACAACTTCAATTTAAATTCCTATTTAAAGATTTTGTGATCTCATTTCTAATACAAGTACTGTCACTACAGCACATTCAAAGGTGATATGATAAAGTAAGATTGGTTTAAAAGTCAGAATACTAGAATGTTTGTTTGCATTGCAGGTTGAGAGTCTTCAGGATTAATGTTCTAAAGGTTTTTCTTTGCATTAGTAACTAGGAATCTTAAAAGCATAAATCTATGGGAGTTAGGGCTTTGAGAAATCCCTAGGAATATTTAAAATGTATTTAAAATGTCCAATATATATCAAAATTTAAGAATATTTTATACTTTAAAGGATATTTCAAATTAAGTATTTGTACTGTTAAGACACTTTAAGATCCTGGACATGCAAAACCTATTTGACTCCATTAAGGCTCTGCAGAGATACCGCCTTGATTGCAGCATAGAAGCATATTTTAGATGAGCCTTCTTCTGATTAAGCAATTCCACTTTGCTTGTTGCGTGCTATGGCAGGTAATGCAAACCCCTAAAACCTCTCCAAACCCTCCCAACTAAAATAAAAGCGAATCACTAAACAAAACTTCAGCCAGAGTAAAAATTTAAAAATTGTGGGGTTTTTTTTTTTTTTTTCTTTACCAGAATAGTGTGGAAACATGTTGTGCAAACCAGAATGCACTGGTACGTATTAATGCAGTATTAAAATTCTGTTAATTCCTTTGGACTGTGTTTTAAGTTGCCCCCCCCTTGTTTTTCACTTCCCTTCATCAGTTGATCACTCTACAGCTGCTTTGGTGTTTCCTCACGGACTTGGGCACCTGCACAATGGGGATCCTCATGTGTTAGCAGGTAGTTAATGGTATTGGGACTGTTTAGCCTGGAGAAGAANACCGAGCAAGCCACCATCACGTCCCCTCCCCCGAGCTTCTCCCGGCTCTGCGGCTCTCGCACAAGCCCCTCCGTGCGAGGGCGGGAAGGACGAGGGGGTTGCTCCGTGAGCATTCATTAACTTCCGTCCTCCCGCTCCGCAGGGCCCGGCTGCCGGCTCCTGCCCGCGGAGGCCGGGCCCGCCAAACCACCCCTTCCTTTGCCCTGGACCCTGCCCCGGCCGCGGGGCAAGC
>VWZK01006742.1:823192-875311 GCA_013396935.1 Baryphthengus martii
GGCGCGGGCCTTTCTCCTCGTCTTTCTCCTCCCCAGCAGCTCTCATCGCCTCTTTACCTCCGTTACAGCAGAGCCAGGCTGGGCGCTGCGGGGTGCAGTGCTGTGCTCGGTGCCCGGGGTTCTCGCAGGCCCGCAGCCATATCACAGCCGATGTGAAAGAATTCCCAGGGCTTCTTGTGTTTTAAGGCTTCTGTGGGCCACGGGCACTGCGTGTGCTCGGCTGTTGGAATGCCTGCTTCCCGTCACCTGCATAAATGCATTGTTCATCCCTTTCTGTTTGTCCCAAGGCTGCGTGTGTAAGGTGTCCCACTTCACCATCCTTTCAGGGATGCAGTTAATCCTGGAAAGGAGTGCTGTAGCCCGTCTCTATATGCAGACTGCATGGTGACCCCTCTGCCTGTGGCATCAGGCAGGCTGAGAGCTGGGATTTGCACCTAAATCCGGCTTTTCCACTGTCTTTGTGAGGAGTCTCCTTCTCTAGAGATTTTTCAAAACCTGCCTGGACACGTTCCTGCATGGCCTGTCCTAGGTGATCCTGCTCTGGCAGGGGAGTTAGACTGGTGAGGTCCCTCTCCAGAGGTCCCTTCCAACGCATATCATTCTGCGATTCTGTGAATCAAGATTAGTAGGATTGTGGACCTGGATGCTGAAGTTGATTCTTGAAATTTTGATTTGCTGGCACACTAATAATTGCTACCCTGAAGAGAAACTCTGCCCAAGTTGTGCGTAGGCCTGAATATGTTTAGAATAGGCCTATGAGCATAAATCACTTTGCTATGGTAATGCTGAAGTTTGGGAACTTGAGAAGACACATCCAGGTTAGGCTGATCAAGTGGGTTTTTAAGGGGACCTGCTTCAAGCAGAAAGCCAATTAGGCTGCAATGGGTCAGAGCCATTTTTAAGTTAGCTCAGGGCATCAGATGGGTAATGAGTTGTGCCACTGCATAAATGATGGCCCCTCCTTAGTGTGGCTGAAATGGGATGGCCTTGTTATTTAAATACGACTCTCTGAGATGACCTAATCTATGAGAGTTTGGTTGGGTTATATTGTGGGTTTTTTTTCATTTTTTTTCCTTTTTTTTGTCTTTTCTGTTCCTTTAGCAGCAGTTTACACACTCTCCCTTGTTGAAATATATGCAGAATGTGAGCTACCTTCTCATTTTTCTTCTAGGCCGTGGTTTTCTAATGTACTAGGTGAACAGAGTGCAGATGGAGCAGGAAGGGTTGTGGTACTCTTCTAGTTTGTACTTATGAGAAAACTCAGCTTTATGGAGTTACTGACTTGGGATTTTGCTTTCCATATGCTGCAGAAGCTGAGAATATATTTGTGTAGTGCCCTCTAAGCTTTGACAGACTGGTAGAGCTTGATTTACTCACCATCTGGGGAGCAGGGAAGGTCCTCAAAATGTCTTAAGGGTCTCTTAGGTTCCTTGGTAAGATGGGACAAAAAAAGAGGAGGAAAAAAACAAGGCACATGTCTTTTAGATACTGTATTCTTTGGAGAAATTGGAAAAATTGTTTACCAGGATGGAAGCTACAAACCTGCTAATTTGCTTGCTGTTTATTAGCATGTGTCTGCAGCTCCATCTTGTGCAGTTAAGGAGGGAAAATGGGGGTAGGGAGGCAAGGGAACGCAAGCAAACAAATGCACATAAATAGGTAGCATGCTGGAAATTCACATAGTAACTTGTTTAGTGTAAAATTGTGCCCATACTTTCAGGAGTTGTATGGATTGGGGTGATTTTCTTTCCTATTTTGTCTGTGGGAATTGAATTATTATAAATGAGTTATCAGTGCTATTTAATTACTGTTAGTTTTTGTTAACATCCTGCTTTATATCTTCTAGCTGAAAGTCATTGCTATTGATGAACAGCTGAGAGTCATTTATGAGGATAATGTTCATTTTGATAAAGACCTTCCGGAATTTAAGTAAGGCTTTTTATATTTTACTTAGATAATACAATTTAGAACTTTGGAGATCTGGAGTTGGGTGGGGAGCTGTTGCCCTGTTTGGTCTGGAGGCATGGAAAAAGTTCATGCAATGTTCATGTTTCATACGTGACAAGGGTAGTGTATGCTCTTGCCTTCCTGGGTATGTAAATATGGCAAGAATTCCCATCAGGAAATTAATTGAAAAAATCTATCCCAAAGCATTACAAATACATAAACCAATTAAATTTTGTTATTTCTTTTTTTTTTTGTTTTGGGTCTTCAGACTTCTGGACATGATTGCTTCTTTTTGAGGCACAGAAGTAAGCACTGCCTTTGTGTCAGGGTGGAATACTGTGATAACAGCAAATAAATTGCATGAGGGGAACTTCTAAAAGGCATTTGGAGACAAATGCAGTTGTTGCAAGTCTCACAATAAGACATAGGATGACAGTATTTGTTTACTTCAGTTGCTAGACTAGAATTTACAAATGTCATCTTCTGTGGTCAGACATTTCCATGAAGTACATTTATTTACTTGGTGATTTAACAGCAAAAATAGAATTTCATCTTCTAGGTTCAAACCAATAATGGTGACAGTTAGGAAGCTTAGAAATAGCTATGAATTACATGGAGCCAATCAGCAGTGTCAGCACTGGAGTCTATCACAGATCTTACTTCAGGATCAGAGCCTTTCCTTGCAAATTATTTACTTTGCAGTTGGGTCGAACATCTCTTATGTCACGTCCTAGGAGCTGGCTGTTACTTTTTTGCAGGTTTCAAACACTGATCATATCCTTGCTTTTAATATAAAAGTGTTGCAAACTCTCTTTGGTTATTAATAGACTTGAAGAACTTTGTCCGGTGGGGAAAAAAATGCTGTATTTACCAACAGAAAATACCATTTTTCTGTAGGACTCAAGGTGGAGTCTATATTCACGGTGACAGACTGACAATCACTTCCCCTGTGCTAATGTGGGTCAAGGTATGACAAGCTTTATGAAGTTCAGCTTCTTCCTTGCTCTTGCTGAAATGGAAGCGTGTTCCAAGCAGCAGTGAAACTCATCACTCAAACAAACGTAGTCCTTTTGCTTGTAATCTGTTTCTGTGAAGGCTTGTTCTGTGTCTTAGTGTGCAAATATTGATGTTCCCAACAAACACTGCAAGTTGCTAACGTTTTGAGATTTTTGTTTGTTTCATCACTTTCTGTTACTATAGCACTGTATGTGATAAATCCTTTCCTGACTTTCCCTCATTTGAAAAAAAAAAAGACTATTCTTTGTTTTCTTATCTTTTCATTTCACACACAAAAGGGGCAGCTGTCGCTTTGCCTTGCTTAAATCCATGGGTTTGTAGAATTCATGTTACTTGGACTATTTTGGAATAAGCTTTGCTAACCAACTGTTATCTCAACTGGTAAGTGATTAAGGAGCAATTTATTAAGTGATTCCCAGTCACTTAGACTGGTGTTTATTATGAAATACAATATTCTTTTCTATTTTAAAAGAAGGCCTTCCTTGCTTCTGTGAGGATTCTATAATATTTGCTCTCATGTGGTACTGTGTAGATGTGTCTTACTAGTGTGATTTGAATAGTTAAGGTGTTTGAAAGGTCACAGAACCCCCAGCTGGTGATCCACAGTAGTTGACAAAAGATTTGGTAAATATGTTTGCAGGTTTTTTTTTTTAAGCATAATGAACAGGAAGAGTTGCAGTTATTAAATTAGTCATATGATGATATAGGTTTATGATGTTTCCTAGGAAATACAGTGGTCCGTTTGTCAAGATAGTCTATGGAAAGATACATTAATTTTTGGTTTTAAACTTCAGGAAAATGTGGCAAGAACAAAATTAATGTAGGTGCTAAAATTCACTTGAATTAACCTTGTATGAAAGAGACTCTGAGTTTCCAACTGACATGGGAGACAGTGGTATTGAGAATATCTAACATCTTGTAGGATGGGGTACAAACTACACCCCATTAAGATTTCATGGATTTCCCAAAGTAAGAACAGAAAAAGATAATGCTGCTTTGTGTCTGGCACTCTTAGAAGTGCCTTTTAATAAACAGGAATTCATTAACTCTTGCCTCTTGTTTAGTTTTCAAAGAATGAATCTTTGTAATTCAACTTGTCTTTTTTTCCCTGTGTGATCCAACTTCTCTTTTATGGACTCTTACTTAGTAAATTAATATATGCAGCTTCTTGAGAAGTCCATAGTCATTAGCTAATTTTTCATTATCTACCAATGAACTCTTATCAGCGATGGCATGAATTTACTGTTTAATTCCAGAGATTGTGAGTATGCATAATCTGATAGCTCGTTATACTCAGTCTTGATTCTGTCTGTTCTTGTAGGCTCTGGATATGATTCTGGAAAAGATGAAGTCTTCAGGTTTTAACTTCTCTCAAGTCAGAGCTTTGTCTGGTGCTGGCCAGGTTAGTTTATAAAGAAAACAGTCATTCTTACTAAATTTCTTAACTTAAAAAACCTGAAGCACACAAAGCAATCACTAGAAGGTAATGGGAGTGGAGAATGAGGTTTACAGTGAAGTTGTTTAAATCAGCACAGTGCTAAATTAGTTGTTTTTTTGTTGTTTAAATTCTTCGTACGTACAGATTCTGAAATGACTGGAGTAATTTTGAATTGCTTCATATCCAGGTGCTTGTGGCTATGGCATCCTAAAAACAATGAGGAGCACTGTTTGCTAAAAGCATAGATAGTAATGTCCTGTTGAGCACAGTTTTTGTCAACTAGGATAGAGATCTGCTTTGGAACAGCAAAACCCAATGATGATGGTCTTGATGCAGAAATGACAAAGATGCTGCCACAATTTAGCCTGTAGTGCCTAATGCCTTTTTTTCTGAGATTTATCAGACCCATCCTGACATTTAGTCAGTTAGCCAGTATCCAAGTACTCTGGTGAAACAAGGAAGGCTTTTATAACTTTCTTAGATGATATTCAGGGTGAGGACAGCACCAAAGCGATCGCTAATTCCGACACATGAGGTTTAGGTTATTCAGCTTGATATATCTGGGACTAATTAATCAGAACTCTGGCTTTGATCTTCATGTTTCGTAGATTTCAGTTGAACGTCTGAGCAAAGTGTCTGAAAATCATAGCCGGTATCAATGCTCTGTTAAGAATTCTGCAGCTGAACAGAAATTAGGGACTGCCAAGTAACCCCAGTTTACTCAAGTGAAAAAAGGAAGTGCCTTTCCAGATTGCCCATATGCCCTTTATTTTACCCATCCTCCAACGTCTTGGGGATGTGAACCAGGTGCTATATTCAGATTCTTTCAGGTAGAGCAGATTTCATTTAATTGCCCCCTTCCAGCCCTTGTAGTCTCTCTCCCTTTTCTCTTTGAACAAGCTTGTCTTTATGCTGCAGATCAGTGCAGAGCTGCACTCATGTGCCAGTGCTTGTCCCAAAGAAGCAACAAAGTGGATCTCGTTTGTCTGCAGAAATGGCAGAGCGATGTGAAATACAATCCTGATGACGCTGCGCTGGAGTACTTTGTGCCCAGGGGGTTCCGTGTGCACTTGGTGTCATCAGAACTTAGTGGGTCACAGGATGGTGCTTTGCAGTTTGCCTGTGGTGTCCTGCATACGGTGTCCTGCGGGTGCATAACAAGATACCTGGCTTGAGGAAGCTGCCTGAGAGATGGAGCTTAAGTAACCTTCTCAATATTATGCAGTCTGTTAGGGGTGACTGGGGCAGGCGCGTAACAAGAATCTGGGGCTGTGCTGAATTAGCACAGAACTAACAGTCTTGACTGTAGAGCCCTGGCTACAGCTCAGAGAACCCTCAAAAAAGTGTCTGCTGCCATTAGCAGTATAATAATAATTCCCACTAGAAGCTTCTATAGTTCACTGTCTCTCGACTTTTACATTTTCTGGGTTAGTACATGGTTTGCTCAATCTTAGAGAGTCTTTTAGTGAGACACTTGATTTGAAAAGGTGCATTTTTGGGTCCTAGTTTAGAGAGAGTTGTCTGTCATTCTGAGTTTGAAATGCAGATCAGAATATGAACTTTGCAGCCTGGGAGGGCATCTGCAACTTCTTTTTCTGTACTTTCTGCAGCAACATGGGAGTGTGTACTGGAAGAAAGGAAGCATCCAAATTTTGAAGAATGCATCATCCAAACTGCCTCTGCATCAGTCACTGAAGGTAACGTGCATGAAAGCTCTGAAGGGAGAGCTGTGCTGTCATTTTTCTGATCCTTACACATTGCTTTTCTCCTTGCACGCCCTTCCTCTTGCCTGGCTGAGCTGTGTGCCCCTGCAGCATAAATGGAAATGTACTGGTTATTTCTTCAGCTCCAGGACTTTTGACTTTTCCTTTTCTCCTGAGTGACAGTGCATTAAGAAGGGTGTGACCAGCAAGGTGAGGGACGTTCTTCTCCCTCTACTCTGCCCTGGTGAGACCCCATCTGGAGTACTGTGTCCAGTTCTGAGCTCCACGGTTCAAGAGAGACAGGAAACTACTGGAGAGAGTGCAACGGAGGGCTACAAAGATGATGAGGAGACTTGAAGACCTCTCTTGTGAGAAAAGGCTGAATGGCCTGATGCTCTTTAGCCTGGTGAAGGGAAGACCAAGAGGGGATCTGATCAATATTTATAAATATCTGAAGAGTGGATGTCAAGAGGATGGGGCCAGGCTCTTTTCAGTGGTTCCCTGTGATAGGACAAGAGGCAATGAGTGCAAACTAGAACACAGGAGGTTCCACCTCAACGTAAGGAGAAACTTCTTTACTGTGAAGGTGACAGAGCCTGGAACAGGCTGCCCAGGGAGGTTGTGGAGTCTCCTTCTCTGGAGACTTTCCAAACCTTCGGTTTGGAACCAATCGGTTTTCCAACCAATCGGTTGGACACGATGCTGTGCAACCTGCTCTGGATGATCTTCTTTGGCAGGGGGGTTGGACTAGATGATCTCCAGAGGTCCCTTCCAACTCCTACCATGCTGTGATTCTGTGTATACTGAATCCCAGAATCTTTCCGTGTCTGAGTAACAGCCTGTTCATTCTTTCAGGAAATATTTTTGTAAACAACCTGTAAATATTTTACATTTTAAAATATATTCTTATTAACAAAAAATTGTGGTGAAAAATGCTATTATACCTGAGCTTCCTTGCAGTGCTTGCAATTTCATTAGAAAATATTAAAAAAAAAAAGAGTCTACACTTACCTCTGACAGGATGGAAGCGTAATGCTGTGCTGACACACACTAACAACACGTACGTTGTTGAACCTGAATATTTTGTGTGTGTATGGTTGGAAAGTTTTGGACATAGGCTTTACAAACGTTTATTTAAAAAGTAGGAAGGAATCAGCTTTCCTCCTGAAGACCCTTACCTTCCTTACTTCAAGATGAGAAAGAACAATTGTATGTTCAAAGGGAGACATTTGTCTAATTGATCTGTTAAATGATTAATTTTGGAAATATCTCATCTGTGCAAGACTCATGGAAATGGAATTAAAATGCTGTCTGGTGGTGTACTAAGCCTCAGGTACATTTCCATATGGTTATGCCAGTCATTAAAGAGGAGTCTCTTAGTAGAGCTGTGGAAAGGTGGTGTGATTGTTTAGAGACGTGTTGCAAAAAATGGTGCTAAACTCGTATAAAAGCTCCTGGGGCTTTGGCTAGCAAAGGAGCCTACTGAGACATCATGCTGTAGGTTTTGTCAAGTAACAGCAGAAGAAACATGTTACTTCCCTCTGGTGTGAAGTTTGGGGTAAACTTTTCACCACTGACCCACATGCTGCCCAATAGCTGCTTTCCAGTAATTATCAAAAGGAGACCAGAAGGAACCTCAGAGAACTGAACCATGAGTTGCTATGTCCATCTGCTGTATTGCTATTACTCTAGCAGAGACTTCTTAGAGATCAGGCTTACTAAGAAAGGATATTTTTTGTTGCAGGATTGTTTTTCTGTCAGTAACAGCCCCATCTGGATGGATTCCAGCACAGCTTCCCAGTGCAGCGCTCTGGAGAAAGCGGTGGGGGGAGCACAGCACCTAGCCAGTATCACTGGATCTCGAGCCTATGAGGTAAGGAGCAGATGAGAAGAAAGTTCTCAGCAGAGTCTCGTGATAGAACCAATTCTGCCATTACTGTGGTACTGCAGCAGATAATCATCAGCTGTAACTGTGAAAGAGAGAGTTTCTGAAGAAACTCCAGCGATGCCGTGCTTTGGAGTAGTCTCACAAAGAAAGATGGGGAAATTTTGAAGTGAAATCAGGCGAACACTGGAAATTTTTGCTGCGGGAAGCAGCTGGGGTGAGCTGTTGCATTTTGTCAGTGGTTCCAAAATACAGCATTTGGTGGTCATGCTTACAGTGTCAGGGCCTGGTTTCTCCCCTGGGAACTCCTGTGCAGCCACCTGTCCATTGGGATGGCATCTCAGTTTGTGTTACAGGTTTACTTAAGGTTATGATTCCCTTGTTTGTGGACCACTGCTGTAGGTTACTTCTGCAGTTAAAAGATTGGCCTTTTAATGTTCCCTGAAGGCTAACAAGCAGCTGTTGACCCAAGAGAAGTGTTGCAGAAGTTTGGGATGCTATCAGAGAGTACTCTCTCATTTGTCCTCTCTTCCTGACACTTCCTTCTCCTGTAACTGTGACAACAGTGGGAGCAAGGCTGCCCTCCAGGCATCTTGGCACCTGTCTATTCTTACAGTTGGTTCAACAGAATAAGGCTCTAACCTCCCTAATTGCTGATTCTGGTTTTAAATCCTCATCGAAGGTTTATGGCCAGTGTTGAAATCAGACTTTACATACCACTGACAATTTATTTTTAACTTGCTGAAGGTTAAGATTTCGTTGTTAGAGGTTTTTTGTTACTTGATATAATACGTGGATGAAAAATAATTATTCTTACAACTATTATTAGCCTCTGCAGGAATTGCTTCTTTGAGTATGAAACTTGGTGCTTTGCTCTCAATTCCTGCTCGTGCATTGCCTCGCAGAAAGGTGCATAGGTTGGGTGGCTTAAACCTTTTCAAGGATTTGAAGGCAGCATTTGAATTGTGCTGGTTGCTGTGCACAGAGTAAATGTGATTCATTCCATTGAACTGTCATTTCTGAAATGTAAATTATGGACAGTAATGGTTTTTCACATGCTTTTTTTTTTTTTTTTCCAAAAGGTGAGCAAAATTCTCATAATGAGACTATGTGTTATAGCCTGTTTAGTGCAGATTGCCTGCTGTGCACTGTCTTTCATCATGCATCAGGCAAATTAAATATCCAAAGTGCAATGTACTGAACTCATTACACAGAGTTAATGATTATTGACTCCATTTAGGGTTTGTGTTTCTAAGCATTTGCATTTCTTTCTCAGCGTTTTACAGGAAACCAGATAGCAAAGATTTGCAGCCAGAATCCTGAGGTCTACATGCAAACTGAGGTTGGCTCAACTTCAATACACTTATTGGAAAATACAGCTGAAAATCTTTTAAAATTAATTTGATGGGGATGTTTTTACAGACTTTTTTACTACAGAGTATTTTGATTCTTCTGTTTGATTTTAAGATCGAAATTGAAAATGTGATTATTTTATTTTTTTGTTGTGGTAAATTATTAGTCATTAAGCAGAGAAAAATCTGCCGTCAGTTATTTATTGGTTGTTATATTTAACACAGCAGGCTCCCTTGTGGAAAAGGTTTGAAAAAACAAACTTTGATTTAGGTGACAATAAATTGTATTTGCAGCAGTTTGAACACAAGTGGGTAATTAAGCACACAGTTAAAATTTTCATACTTAGAACTGTCCATTTGCATGCAGGAATGGGATTGCTCTGCCATACGAAACTGGAGTCCATGCGGCTATGCTTAGGAAAAAACCTGCGATAGTTTCCGGCCTTTTTTGTAGTTTTTCACTTAAGGAGCTGCTTTGATTCCATTACTAAAAATGAATTGCATTGTGCAGTTGGCTTCCTTCTGATTTTTAATTTTCAGAAATTAGCTTACAATTCCATTACTGTTGCAGTTTGTTGAGTCTGCATCTCGCCATGACTGAAATGCCATAGTTTGAAGCAGGGTGAAAACTCCATGCAAATATGATGTGAATGAGGGAAGGACTCCTGTCCTGTGATGGGAATACGCCAGATGTCCAGACCCATGAAGTCAGGCTGCACCTCTGCTTGTATTGCTGCAGTTCGTGATAGCACTGATCATATATTTTTTTGTGGTTTTTGAAATCTCCCCCCTGCGTATCTCACGAGGAAGCGAGTTGCAAAGTTGACTCTGTGGGAGGCGGCTTCATTTTTAGTATCCTTTTTTTCTTAGTACGCTTTTGTTGTATAACCTTGATGCTAGTATGGTATGGGATGAAGCAGAACCCTAATACAGCCTGATCGCAAGCTTAAGACAAAATTGCGAGAAGGATACGTTAATGGGGGGAAGTGGGTCCATCGGACTGAGAACTCGTCAGACCAGTTTCAGACCTTGAGGGCTGGTTGCACTGATGGTACCTTTTAGCAATACAGGATATGCAGGATGTTGTGTTCCAGCACAAAATATCTCTGCCAGCATTGCTCGTGAGGCCCGTCAGGAAGCGCTTAGCAGCTCAGCAGTCTCGATGACATGTGGAAGGTGGATGTTTTTCCTTCTGTAGGTCAGCTTGCTAAACTGGCCGATTCACAGTTTAACTTCATCCTTTTCCTTCCATTTCAGGCAGCTAGTGCCCACTGGGGCACCACAGAAGGTAGGCCTTCGTTATCTGAGCACAATATGATGTATTCTTGGGGAGAGATGCATGAAGAGCAAGTGCATCATTAAGTTTCCTGGCCTTATAACCATCTCTTTAGAGCTCTGGCTGTAGTCCGCCTTGGAACGCTGTGTGAAGCAGTGGGTTTTGTCATCATTAATAAAAAACCTGTCACGACTGGCTCGCTCAACCAGTAGAGATTTGATTCTGATTAGTTATTGGGTGACAATCATATTTCTTCTGAATTAATCAGAGCACGCAATAAGGAATTTGTCAGCTTTTATACCACCTTCTTGGGAACAGATAATAGTTGATTGTGCAGAGAGCTTGGCAGTAGCCAGTTAACTTGATAGTTTCTAGAGCAGATTTGAAGTGGCAGCAGGTTCATGTTGGATCAGTGCGTTGCGTCAGGTGGCTGGGGCATTTTTGGGCTGGTGTTAGAAGCCCTACAGGTGGATTTAGTACATTGTTGGAAATACAGCCTGCGGCAGAGCTTGCAGGTAGTGTGGTTCAATTCAAAGCTGATTATTACCAGCTCCTGGGAGGTCTGGAGTCTCAGCTGGGAAGAAGGTGAGAGTTCATGTAAAAGTGCTAGCAGAGCCTTGCCAGAGCTGCTCCAAAGCTTACAGACCTGTGCTCTGGGTGGACCTGTGTGTAGTTTCTGGGCATTTCCCCTGTCATCAACCTACAGTTTTTTGTTTGCTTTCTTACTAAGTGTTTTTTCCTTAAAATTTTCTCTGATACCCTGAAGTTGTGAATTAATTCATGATAACATAGTGTCTGCTAATACACTAAGTGTATTTTGCATGTTGCAGAATGCAAAGCTATTAACAGCATTTGTCATGGGGTTACTTTTAGATTGCTGTCTGCTGTATTACTTAGGCAGTAAGATAGAACTGAATAATCCTAGATGTATTTTTGTGTGCTTTCCATGCCTAATGCTAAGCATCTATTAACATTTGCTGCTTCCAATTACTTAGTAATTTCCTTTCTTTGAAGTGATTACTGATAGGACTCACTATTTCACACTTTTTTTTTCTTTCAGAGAATCTCTTTGGTTAGTAGTTTTGCAGCTTCCCTTTTCCTAGGAGCTTATGCACCCATTGATTACAGTGACGGTAAGTGTGAAGGCTTTTCTCGTAGTAACAGTTCAACAAGACAATTTTCCTTTCCATCCCCACCTTACAGAAAAGAGGGACAAGGTCCCTGCTGTTTATTTTCAATCTTTAAACTTTAAAGACAAGTATATTAGATTTTAAGCTGAGTTAGTCCTTTCAATTTGTTGCTACTCTTGATAGTGCTGTCAGCTGTGCTTATTTATTCCCATCATACTGGGATTCCCATTTCGATAAAATGGATCTACAGAAAATTTTCTTAAATGAAATTGTACCTTTTTTTCATTACTTTACGATATATAGAGGAATATTGAAATATCTGTTCCCATTTCTGCAAAATGGATCTACAGAAAATTTTCTTAAATGAAATTGTACCTTTTTTTCATTACTTTATCATGTATAGAGGAATATCGAAATACCTTTTTTTTTTTTAAGGTAGACTTTGTAATTCTGATATTTGTTGTTTGGTTTTGCTGGTTTAGCTTTGAGTTGTACAGGATGTGAACAAGATGTATACGGTGATTATTTTCCCCCCACCTACTGGAGTATGGATCTATAACAGAAATATCTTTTCAAAATGAACCATAGAAAAAAAGCATAAACCAAGCAAAAAAATTCTAAATTCAGTTACAAAAAAAAATAAATTACCTTCCATATCTCTCTATTCATCATAAAAAAGACAAAAAAGTGACCAGGCTAGCATCTATTCTTTTCTGTTGCGTGTTATCTCCATTATCCAGCTTTTAAATAGCAATTACAAAGGAAACCATTTTCCTGGGGAGCTGTGCCGTTACTTCTAAATAGCATTTTTGATTCCTGCTCTGAAACTGAGAAGATATATTTCAGAGTGAA
The DNA here is from genome assembly GCA_013396935.1 of Baryphthengus martii. Taxonomy (NCBI): domain Eukaryota; kingdom Metazoa; phylum Chordata; class Aves; order Coraciiformes; family Momotidae; genus Baryphthengus; species Baryphthengus martii. Next base: position 835,793 of record VWZK01006742.1, read on the forward strand.
AGGTTAGATAACAAGGCTCTGTAAGGAATTTTTGCATTATAGAGCCATAGTTGACACCCATAGGTTAAGACCAACTCATTTTTTCTCCTTCGTTGTTCCATCAAAGCTCCCAGGAAAAGGCAAGACACCTCAATTTTAGCAAATGGACAACTTACTCAATATCAGGTCTCCCAGTTACACTTGAGACCTTAAAAATTGCAAGGCAATCCGCGCTTATTTTGCAGCAGTTATGAGATGATTGCATCTGTCTTCTGGTCCTGTTTTGTTAGCCATTTATTTTCACAGCTGAATTTTATTTTTTTGTGTGTTATTGGCAACAGTAACTCTTTGGAGATTTACACATTGCTCCTCAGTCGGCCCAAAATACTGAGCACTTGAGCTACTGAGCAACCCACAGAACTGGCTCCGTGTACTATATTGCAAAGAGGGATGGTGAGATCTTCAACATACTTTTTCTGATAAAGATTTTAATCTCTCAGTCAGAGTGAAGTGTTAATTTTCATTGAAATGTTTAAAATTACAAGCATCACAAAGAAAAAAGTCTTGATTTTGGGGTTGTTTTTTTAAAATTTTTCTTTGATAATATTTCCTCTGCCTTTTCATCTTGGAAGCAAGTTGAGGAAAGCTGTGCTGCTTCAATTTTAGAACAAGAAAATTTCTGTGTTTAATTGAAAACCAAATCATTTTAAACTAAAGAAAATTAAAATTTACTTCATTGGAAAATTTTCTTAGAAAATATATTGAATTTTTCAAAGAGTTCTAGGAGAGCTCGTTCTATTACACCTCTGGATATTTACAGAACTTGAATAAATGTTATCTACCCTTCAGAGACTGTAAGATTATTAAATCTTTGTGTGAAAAAAGATAAGAGAACTAAGCAGGATGTTATAGTTCTCCTTACAAGACAAAAGATTTTTCAGCATTGTAAGCTATATTTTGCCTTGTTCTTTCCTTTCTTCTGTTAACATAATGAGAGAGAATTCTAATTCCAGTAATAAAATATAATTATAAAGTATGCACTAGTTATTTAGATCCATCTGAAAAACTTGTTTTGTTGTCATTTGCAATTTCTTGCAATTCACTTGATCTTTTGTGTTGCACCTGTATATTGTAGTTTAAAATGCATCTCTCAAAATAATGTTCAGATAATAGACCTATTCTTCATTTCTGTAGGTTTAACTTCAGGTCATATTGTCTTTAAAAGACCCTGTCAAATTGTTTAGCTCTGCACAATAACTTCTCTAAATTTGCAGGTTATTGTGGGAAATGTGCTATTCAGTTTCAGGATTTTTTTTTTTTTTTTTCTCTTTTTAAAGGTCCAATCTCGTAAGGTTCAAATCACTCCTGGTTGAATGGCTGAGCACCCTAGGTGATTGATTTTAAAAAAATCAAATTACATTCTGGTGGAATGAAGAATGATTTTCATTTGTATTGTGCAGATGTTAAAAGTAAGATACATTTGGGACCTAAACAACTTGAACACTTGAGGCATTGTTTCTTTTAGAAGACACCTTAAAGAACAGCGATTCAGCTCTTGACCTAGAGAAGCTTTATCGTTTGAAATGCTTTTCTAAGAGCCTTAGGCAAATCATAGCTTAGCCTACTTGTTTTTGTTGTTCTATCCAACAAGGGTGCTTTGAAGGGAAGCCTTTTCAACAGGCAGCAGGGTGGGCTGAAAATTACTCCTCAGGTAGCTTGCCTGATGTCAGCAGTTACACTGCTTATGATTTTAGCTCACTGAAAAGGCAATCCAGAGGGCTGTAATGCAGATGCACTTAACTGCTTATAAATGTATGCAAATATTGATCTTCAGTTTGTTGATTAATGAAACCAGTTAGTCGGCATCGTTTCATCTTTAGACTGAAAGTGTTTGAGTTTTTTTCTGTCTCTCCCCCGCTCAGTGTTGAAGCACTTACGCTTTTGTATCTGTAGTAAATATTAGCGAATCCTGATTGTGCTCCTGGTCACTTTATGCTAAAAATCCTTGGTGCTTGCAGAGAAATACTGAATCCTGTTCATCCACGTATTGACCCTTTCCGGAGTCCTTATTAGACCACGACCTTGGCTATTGACCTTCCTTGTTGATGAGTTGACAAGTCAAAGGGCTGCCTTTGCTTTTTACCTTTTCCACTCCCCCCCCTTGGTTCTGAGATTATTACTTATTTTATATGTTAAACTTAGTGACATTGATCACAACTGGAGATTCATGAGTTAGGCAGTTGCTGTGCATTGCTTCCTGTGTGATCAAAGGAGAAAGAGGAACAGTTCCAAGGAGATTCAGCTTTGGTTTTCATTTTCCACTGACTAGAGATTCTCATGCAGGTACCCACCATTGGATAGGAGAAGTTCCGTCCAACAGATGAATGGTTCTTTTAGAGAGTTGTTTCACATCTTTTAAATGAGTTTCTGAGGGCGGAGTAAATTAACTCATCTTTCTTTTCTCAGGACGTATTAAAGTCTTTGTGCCACTCTGTTTACCAGCCAATAAACTGAAGTGGTGTATCTATATAATATAAACATAGACCTTTTCAGTTATAAAGGTTAGTGTTTTTCCTGGTTTGTGCAGGAAGATTGGAGGCTATCCTTAGTCTTGCAGAATTGCATTGAAGGATACTGGTTACCTCTTTCTCTAGGCTGGTGGGAAGGGGAAAGGTTTTTTTCCAAAAAAACCACAGAAAACAACAATTAACCTTTCTCTAGTAAAATGCCTATTAATTTAAAGATTTTGTTGCACACTGATTAATTTAATTTAACAAATGGGTTCTTGCCCTTTTCAAGTAGGGCAATCTATACTTTTCCAGGAAAAAGTATAGATTTACATACTTGCTCATAGAAAGCCTCGTTATGCCTGAGACCTTGGAACATGAGGCTGCTCACACCCTCTGCCTCCAGGAAGTGCAGGCAGTGATGCTGAGCTCAGTTTACACTGGAAGGAAGGAATGGTTAGATTTAAGACTGATCTCATGTAGAGAACTGGGATTAACTGGAATAAATCTGGCCATCTTTCCTTTTTGGTGGATGATAGCGGTTCTGCCAGCAGGAAAGGGAAACGTGCCTTTTGCCTGTGGGAGGCGTGTTGCACTTTGTGCTCTGTCAAATTCCTTCTGTTGCATTATAGGCCAAATAAACCAGTGCATAATTTAAGTGTGTTTAATTTGCCTGAAATGGGATTGATTGATTGATTGATTTTAATGAATGTAGTTCTAGTTCGTATATTAAGTATAATCCAATATCCTGGTGTTTGACTCGCGTTATTCCAGTGTCTCTGCTGGAGTCTGCAACACTTTCTTTTTTACAACACTGTGTGAAGCACTAGGTCCAGACCTTGTTGACGATGCTTAGGATTGGACTGCACGAATATATACTTTATTTATAAACATTATTAAACTCATTATTAAGCCTATGTGAAAAAGGCTACTGGGCGTTGATAGGCTGTGCTCATTTGTACGTATGTAAGCAGCTGTAGTGTGTGTGTGTGAGGAGTGTGTTGTACGTGTGTGCCCTTCTTCAGAAAAAGAGCACTGCTAGAACCTTGTGATGTTAGGCATTGGAACTGGCTGCCCAGGGAGGTGGTGGAATCAGTGTCCCTGGAGGTGTTGAAAAAATGTGTAGTTGTGGCACTTTAGGACACGGTTTAGTGGTCATTATAGTATTTAGTAGACTGTTGGATTTGAGAATCACAGAATCATAGAATTGTCAGGGTTGGAAGGGACTTTGAAGATCATCGAGTTCCAACCCCTCTGCCATGGGCAGGGACACCTCCCACTAGACCAGATTGCTCAGACCCCCATCCAGCCTGGTCTTAAAAACTTCCAGGGGTGGGGTTTCCACCACCTCTCTGGGCAACCTGTTCCAGTGTCTCACCACCCTCCTGGGGAAGAACTTCTTCCTAAGGTCCAATCTAAATCTCCCCTTCTGCAGTTTGAATCCATTCCCCCTTGTCCTGTTACTACCTGACATCCTAAAATGTCCCTCACCAGCTTTCTTGTAGGCCCCTTTCAGATCCTGAAAGGCCAGCAGAAGGTCTCCTGGGAGCCTTCTCTTCTCCAGACTGAATAACCCCAGCTCTCTCAGCCTGTCTTCATAGGAGAGATGCTCCAGCCCTCTGATCATCCTTGTGGCCCTTCTCTGGACACGTTCCAGCATGTCCACATCTTTCTTGTAACAGGGGCTCCAGAACTGGATGCAGTACTCCAGGTGGGGTGTCAAGAGAGTGAAGTAGCGGGGGAGAATCACCTCCCTCAACTTGCTGGCCACGCTTCTCTTGATGCAGCCTGGGATAGAGTTGGCTTTCTGGGCTGGAGGTGTGCACTGATGGCTCATGTTGAGCTTCTTGTCCACCAGCATGATCTTGAGGGTCATTTCCAACCTTAATGATTCTGTGATTCTGTGTGCTGGCTGAGATGTGGGTTGTGTTCCTTCTCTTCCTCTTCCTTCCCAGTATCACAAGCCTAGTCTTGTTTCACAGACACTGCTGTGGGGTCAGCCTCACCAGCTTCGTGTTTTAAAAAGCTTGAAGATGCACTGAATGGGAGTAAAGTTCAGGTTTTCCACTGTGCTCAACTGAGAATGTGGCTATGTTTCTGAGGTAAATAAGTCGTGGGCCAAACAGCTTTTGAAATGAAAATATTGTTAAGCTAGAATAAGACTAGTATGTCCTTGAAGTCTAAGGAGATGCACAATTAAAGGCATCTTAGAAATGTAAGCAAGGAATGTGGGGTGCTCATATGGTATGTAGGTTCAGCCACTAACCAACTCCAAATAATTTTTAAACCAGCAATAAAGTAGTGAGGAAAAAAAAGCAGTGAGAAATGAAACCAAAACTGTACAGGCCTTCCTCAGATCTAATGAAAGTTCTGGTGAGGAAATAGGTGACCAAATCAGTTATCTTATGTTTTTGCAACCTGTAATTCTGTTCAAAGAACCTTGATTTTGGAGATGTTGCTCACTTGCAGGTGTTGCAGAGTTCAGTAGGGCTGTTCAGCATTTCTGAAAAATCATGACTGGTATTCAAAGCTGAACTTTCCAAACTGCTCTCAAAATTAGAGGCTGCTTTTGAAAATTTGACCTCTTGCTTTTGTTTTGTCATCTCTGAAGAAGAAAACATTGATATGGAGGAACATTAGTCAGCATGGATTTAGATGCTTATATAATACTCTACTCACAGGTAGGAGTTGTGTAAAGCCATACCAGCCAGCGGGGGATTTCTTCATTGTTAGGTTTCCAGTGAGCACGACACACCTCCAAGTGACATTGCTGCATCACTTTAGAGAGCTGTAGTGAAACCTTTATCTAAGGTGGAAGATTTGGGGAGGAGTTGATGAGGATGCATCCATGTTCTTCTTTTTGCTCTTCATTTGGGAATAAATGAACTGTCTAGTGCCTTGGGCATCAGAGAAACCTTTCCTGCTCCCTTTACAGGCGGTAGCTGTCCAGAGACTGATTTGTCAGTATCCCTTATGCTTAGAAAAGCTGAAACCGTTCTCTTTGAATGCAAAATACACGTATGTAATTTGCCTATAACGAGGTGGAATTTTCTGATGTAGTACTGTCCTGTGTTTAATGATGTATGCTTCCTGTTTTCTCTGACTTACAGGTTCTGGTATGAACTTGCTGCACATTTGGGAAAAGTTATGGTCAACATCCTGCCTTGATGCTTGTGCACCTGGATTAAAGGAGAAACTAGGATGCCCTGTACCATCCCACTCAGTCCTGGTATGTGCTTGTCTAGAAGAGTTGTAAGCAACAAATAGGGCTTTGTGTGGCAAGTTCCGCTAACTGCGCTTTCTTGGAGCGTGTTTGTGCGCGCACGGCTGTCCTCAGAGCTGCGCTGCTGGATTTAATGGTTCCGGGTGTGGTATCAATGAGTATGCTGGAGTAGGAACAGCCATCTTTGAAAGCTGCTTGCTGGCATCTGTCATAGCTTTCATCATTGAACTCTCTATGATGAGAAAAGTTTTGGTGGGTGCTCCAGTGATAAGAATCTTTGGGCTGCCCTCCCACGCCCACAAGCACCTGGTCACTGCAGAACTGTGCACAGTATTTATTGCTGCAGAAACAGAACCCAGCATTTGCATTTCTTGACAGAGACCTCATTTTAAACTGTTTGTAGATTTAATGAGGTAATCTTTGTGAATAATTTGGGATATTTAAAGCTCCTCGGTTCACGTAGCATAATGGTGAAATCAAATCGAGCTGCATATCTCTCTGAGTAAATGAATTTAGTCTTATTACCCAGCACAAAAAGAGCTACTGTTTTAGCTGGTGCACACTTCAGAGAGTTTAAGATACCCATCACCTGATCCCTCTGAATTCAGTGCTGATCCCTCTGTAACAAAGAGGAACATACTAAAAATTTATTATAGGTGTCCTTGTGCTTTTTTATGGATAATTTTCTTCTGTTTTTCCTCTATGACTATCAAATGTAGCTTAAAAGAATATGATTCTTGACCCCTAAAATAATAGGGGTCATATTGCAGCATTTGATGTTGTGTATATTGATGTTGTGTTTCCTCTGATGTTTGCATTGAATTTCTAATTTCTGTGTATTAATATTCATGTATGTGTGCAAAACAGATGGATGTGTTTATGTTACTTGCTGTGAATAACTGGAGAAGGACCCAAAGCTAAAATGCTACTATTTGCTTAACTTACTTCAAAATGTAAGCCGAGAGTATTTCTGTGAGGTTCTCAGTAACAACAAAAAAATGGGTTAAAAAATCTTTAAAATATTAATTCATACCTTAAATACACAGAAGTTATTCTTGTAGCTGCTCTGGGTTTTTTCACTTCTATGTTAAAACATATGCCATACATTGCAAGATTACTTTCCTTTTTTTGAGCTTTTTTCCTCTCTCTGTCTTTCTTTCCTTAGGGGCCCATTTCTCCGTATTATAGTCAGCGTTACGGGTTTAGCCCAGAGTGTAAAATAGTAGCGTTTACAGGAGATAATCCAGGTGAGATGATTAAATGTGTAAGATTCAATAAATATGGGTATGTATGTACTGAAATTCTAAATCAATCTCATTGATTCTCAGATGCTCCCTGTACAGTGAAAGAATACCCTGTTATCTGCATTAATATCTTTTTCCAACAGCCTTCCATCACTGGTTCTTCTGAGACATAGATATCTGGGATAAGCTGGGTATGACAAATGAATTCTCTTCTACCTAGTAATTAGAGGTGACTTCATTTGCCCCTTGATGTCTTCGGTTCTGGTTTGCCTGCCCCTAAGAAGCTATTCTTACTATGAACTGCTAACATTTTAACTCAGAAAATAGGCATTTTAAAATTGCTGTTGTATATTTTCAAGGAAAAAGGTGGAGATGGACCTCGTAGGCATTCTCTTAAGAGCTCTCATTTTGTCAGACTGATACATCTTAGTATAAGGGATGGTGCTAATTTAGAATAATCTTTTTGAATCCTGGAGACTGTTTCAGTGTAGAGCAAATTTGTCTGTTTCTCAGGACTGTGAAAATAATAATCCAGTAGCATCTGCAGCTTTGCATCAAGATGGAGGCTTCATTGTGGTATATTTTACCTTCATATTCTGTGAGATGGTTAAACTCTCCATTTCCCAAAAGTCCAATTTTTCTTCTAGAGATTCAAATCCAGCTTAGTCCAAAAAATATGTGAATAGTCTGACCTAAGTGGGAGTGTTTCTCCTTTAAAGTATGTTGTTAAGGGTCCACTGTATTGAAAACCTGAATACATAAAACATGAGATAATCATGCATTTCTGTAGCCTTTTGTCGTGAGCATTTTGATTTTGTTAAAAATCACTCCCTCACCCAAAGGCTTTGCCTGTCTTTTACAGTGTATAGGCCACAGCCATCATGAGCACATTTGGCTTTTCTGTTGTGTGTTAAGGGTGTCTCATACAACATCTCGTGTGTTATGTGTCTCAATTACACACGTTGTATGAGACACAAGTAACTATCTGATATTCTGACTTTTTGCTTTTCAGCATCATTGGCAGGGATGAGACTTCAAGAAGGAGATATTGCAGTAAGTCAAAACACATTCCTGAAAACTGTCCTTATCCCTGAACAAGTAAAATACATGAAACGTAAAATAGCTGTAGGTTATCTGTTAAATTTTTCTGCTAGTGTTGGTTTTTCTGTTTATTGAATTCACATTTATTTCCATCAATGTGTAAGGTGCCTGAAAGATTTTAAGTAAACTCTTGTGACTATATTTAACTAATGCGCCAGACATTAAACCCAAGCCTTCATCTAGTGTGTACTTCACTGGCATGACAACCGAAGTCGGAGATAGCTTCAATGCGAATCCAATTGACTTAATGTGCAATTTAAAAACAATTAGTGGTAATAACAAATGGTTTTAATTTAATTTCTGTATTGCTTTCCATGCACATTGTGATAACACTTCAATTATTTTTTTCCCCTCCAGATTAGCCTTGGCACAAGTGACACATTGTTTCTGTGGATCCAAGAACCAACTCCTGCCTTAGAAGGTCATATCCTCTGCAATCCTGTTGATTCTCAAACCTATATGGCACTTTTATGGTAATACCATTTTTTTTTTTTTTGTACATCTGGGATCAATAACATATATTTCTTTCTCTGTGTTAGTGCTTTTTATTTCTTTTGCAAAGTGATAATGAATTCAGTATTCTGTACGGTATATGGCAATCTGCTGCTGAAACGCTTGCATCAATGTTCTAGCATTCCTATTGTTTAATTTGAGTAACTGAACCTGCGGAGTTGTGGAGGATAAATTCTCATGGCAATAAATAGCTGAAATTCTTTTAATGTATACATATAGCTAGTTCTCTATGAATCTCAGGTAATACATTTAATGTAAAGGAATAGCAGTCTTCTAAAATATAATAATGTGAAATGTCAGAAGCTTGACCAGGCTGTATAACTTCTGTGCTCTTCTAGTGGTCCAGAGGGAAAGTAACGGGGCAAGTGAAGACTCCTCTTTTCAGAGAGGAGCACAATCAGTGCTGTTCAGGGATGTATTAGGCCATGCATGTGGAAAATACTGAGCTCTCAAGAAACCCAACTGAGAGAATGATCCTCATGGTAGGTTTTGGCTGCTATAATTTGGGAATTGTTTGGCCCCTCACCAGCCAAGTAGGTGGAAAGGTGACCTGAAGCTATGTTTTCTCTGACTGAGTCACTGTATTCAGGGTACAGACTTCCAAAACACATCACAGTGTTTAGGCAGATACTTATAAGTAATATACAGATAAATTCTATATTTTAAATCCCCTGGATTATAGGCGCTTGAAACTCAAAACTTCAGTGAAGCTCAAATCTGCCCTTTATCTGTGATGTTGAGTCTTACCTGGGCAGCAATAGGATGCTGTAGATGACGGTGGGAACAATGCTTATGAAGCTGAGTTCAAAAGTGTGACATCAATTGCAAGTTACTGAGTTTCGTTGTATAATTTCCCAGCAGTTGGGTGTTTTTGGTTTTGGTTTTTTTTTGTTTCTTTGGTTGGTTTGGTTTTTTTCAAGTTTTACATTCAGATTTCTCTTTTACCCAGTGTTTTTCCCACTTTTGCTGCATGAAAAAGCTGTACAAACAACCTGTTCATAACAGGAAGGGAGACGCTGAGGCATTTTTCTGAATAACTGCTACACTGCCGTTCTTTTATTGCAACTTAACACATGCAGAAGGCCAAACCTGCCTTTCAGAACACATGATATTTCTGTAGCCATGCGGATACAAAGAGTTCCTGTTCCTCCTGCCTGGCCGTTTCTACCCTGACACTGCCCCTGTTGCACCAATCCCCCTTCATTTCTAGAATATTATAGTTAATAGGCGACCCTCCCTTAGCAGAAAAAGTGCCTGAGCTACCAGGCAGAGTATTTGTACAGAAAACTCGAGTAACTTCAGCTGCCGCTACCGAGCAAGTTCAGTAATTTCTTTGCCCTCTTTCTGGATGTTTCTGTGCCTTTCCACATGAGTTGCTCTGGTAACTCTATGCTGGAGAGTATTCAAATTGCTTTCCTCTGGATCTGAATCCAATGTTGCAGTATTTTGCAGGAATATTATAGTCACAGAGGAGGCAAAGGAGGTGACAGTATAAAGGGTACAAAGGCCATAAACACTGAAAAGATGCATATTTTACAGCATGGTTTACTGGCTCTGGAACAGAACTGGGCAGCTGCAGCTGTGTTTCTTTCCTTTGCCAGTTCTTGGCAAGGAGCTGGACCGCATAAGTCTTGTTGGACCCAAGCTGGGACCATACCAGTACCATGCTCCTGAAATCATAAAAACAATGTAGAGACACTCTTGCTCTTCCTTGAAGAGTCATCTCAGAGTGAGCTTTTTAGTGCTGTGTCAGAGGAGATGTCTTAACTGTTCAAAGCTAGCTGGGGTTTAGCGTGGCTTGCCAGACTGGAGCTAAGCTGACTGATTGGAGAGATGTATACCAACATCTCTGCATTGCATTTCTCAACATGTCCTGTAATATTTGCTTTCTCTCTTATCTACTTTTCTCCCGCTCTGCCTCTTTTCATAATGAAGGAGTAATTGTATCTTTTAGCTTACATAGCTTTATTCAGCTGATACAATAAACACCAATATCAAGTGAAACAACTAATAGCTATAAAAATCTAGAGCCAGGTGTTTTGAAAGATTCATGTGGTGTGTTTGTGTGTTTCAGTTTTAAGAATGGCTCTCTGATGAGAGAGAGGATCAGAGATGACTGTGCTTCAGGCTCCTGGGATGAGTTCTCCAAAGCCTTATCATCCACTGTTGCTGGAAACAATGGAAATCTCGGTATGAGCCTTAGCAGGGCTGTGAATTCCAGGGTTTGCTTAGGCACGTACTTGAGTGGGTGCAATACCAACTTGGGTCATGATAAAGACAAAGAATTAAGTAAACTAGAGCAAAGGAAGTTCCTAGTATGGACTTGGAAATGCTCTGTTTACTGGCTGTGTCATTATAGTATTCTCCCTCAATATTTGCTAGAAAAGAAAATTAGGTTTATGGAACTCTTGCGACCATTGAAAGAGTGTTGGTAACATCTTAGCTGTAGAATGTTTAAAACTAGTAATTTCTGAAGGAGACTTTCATTAAAGTTTGTTTCTTTTTCTGAAGACTCAAACCAAATGAATTAAGTATCTGCATATTATTTCTTTCTCAGTTGTTACTCTAGAATGTTGTTATTGCATGTGAACAAAGTAGTAATGTTAAGTGATACCCGGATTTCCTGCATTTTCCCCAATGTATGTTACAGAGTAATTTCATCCCTGTTTTTCCCACATGTTATGTTAAGTGAATGCAATGAAATGAAGCAAAATGATGATGATGATGGAAATAGTTAAAAAATATAAATGAAACCATGTATTTGAAGTTTTATATTATTTTCTTTCCTGCAATTTAACCTTTTACAATTGTAGTATATAGCTCTGAAGTAAGTTATTGAAAGGCGAGCATATGTGTAATCAGGATTAAAATGTAACCGTTGCAGAGCTGGATTTGAAGTCATCATCATCATCCTAGATCTGAATTGATAGGAGTAAAATTAATTTAAAACCTGCAGGTAGCAGAGCTTTTAAAATTAGGTATTTAAGCTATAGAAAACTTCACTCTTTAGGAAAGTGAATTTAAGATAGTTTCTTGATTCTGTTAGATTAGCACTCATTTCTCATTTTTAGAAGCTCTGTTTTCTGTCAAATCCAGTCTCTGTGGGCAACTAAAATGACCAGGAATTTCTTTTCGCTAGAATCAATTCAGGTGTTCCAGAAAATGGGAAGAAGTTACTCCAAAGCCCCCAAAAATCAGAAATTCATGAAAATATTGTTACTGATATCAATACCAGGATGCTATCTTAGAGTTTTAAAATTTGCATTATAGTAGATTCACTTGGGTATCTCAGTCCCCTATAAAATGGGCATTTGGTGAAAGTCATCCTCAAGAACCTGTAAGTTTGCATAACTTCTGGGTATACGTGTCAAAATATAATAATCTCCATGATCTAAGTTCGCGAAGGAAACAGAGCAATGAAGTAACTGGTTTGACACCCTCCCTTTTATCACTTGTTCCTTGCACTCCCTGTTGTGCTAGAAGATGCCTTTGCAGAGATTTGGAGATGGACAGAGGCATCTGCTAGGGTGAGATTGGGATAATAAGAGTAACTGGGGTAGCAAATAGGGAAGGAGGAGTGACCGGGTTAGGATCCTGTTGCATCTGGGACGTACCTGAGAAGACTGATAAAACCAACAAGTTCACTTGAAGCTCTCATCTGCCAGATTCAAGGTGGCAGCGGGGTCAGAAAGGACATTTTGGAATATACATCCCTAGGCAGGTCCTGCAGATCTGTAATTCACAGTGTGGCTTACTGACAAGTTTTCAGAATGTTTAACCAAAAAGTTATGTGTGCTAAAGCACAGGACTGTTTTAGGGATTGTTTTGACTAATAATCATAGTGTTCCTAGGGCAGCTTACTCTTGTTCTAGGGTCTGTACTTTAGAAACTCTCCTTAGTTTCTTGGCTATTCTGTTCATTTTTTCTATCCTCATTTTCTTTTTTGTCTCCTTTCTTGAATATTTTTTCTGACCAACCCTTGTTGCCAACACAAAAGAAATCTTTTTCACACTTTTTGTCTAGCTGTCTACAAAGCATTACTGCATTTCCTCAGATCTCATCAAAACTATTCAGAGACCATCTCTGCTTCGTGGCTTAAAATATCTGATGTTCTCTAATAAGCTCATGAAATCTAATCCAGTACCTGAAGTGTTCGAGTATTCTTGTACGCTTCTTACTGACTTACCTTTTTTTTTTCCCCCCACCCTTGCATGTGACCTCCTGAAACTATTTCTAAGATGTATTCTGTATTGTCTGTGTTACTTATATATGTGTGTGTTCTCGTGGATGTATGCTCTTAAACTTGTGGTTTATTGTATTGCTTGGATGCCTAGAACCAGACATGCTTAATATCCACCTTTTTGTAAACTGAAAGTAGTTAAATTAAGTAACTAATTTCAGTCCACACATTTAAGGAACAGGCTGTGTAGTGACTCAAATGTCTTTCCAAATACATGGTAAACATTTATTATCTTTTTTGCAATGTCCTGAAATAAGACTCCAACTTTGAGCTAGGAGCAAACATGACACTCTTTAATGTTCCTTGATGCAGGTTTCTACTTTGATGTGATGGAAATTACTCCTGAAGCAGTAGGGATTCACAGATTCAACAGAGACAACCAAAAGGTAGTAATAATCTAGTTAACGTCTCAAACCTTAAAGGAGTGCTGTCAAGGCTTGAAATCTTTGCAATTATATGTATATATATTTATTTTTTTTCCCTGAGATACTTGCTTTCAAGCTTCATTTATTGATGCAAGTCCCTGGGATGATTTTCATAAGGAGGTATTTGGTCTATATCTTGAGAGTATTGACAGTGCAGAGTCTGAACTAGAATTTTTACAGTATTTTTTTAAAGAAATACTTCCTTTACTGGAAAATGTGGATTTACTGAAACCAACACTGTTTTTGAAACAGGATTAACTTTAAGCTTATGGAGAACTTAGTACACTAACATGACTTAGTCCTCATCTTCTAAGTTTCAGACACACAGATAAGATTGTGTTGAAACTTTGGACTATAATACTTTGTCTTTTATCTTGCTCTAAATGTATTTGTAAAGTACAGACCTCATTTGCTGTCTTGCATGTCTTGGAGTAACCTCCAAGCTACATAGTGATTAGTAATTTGTAAGTAAACACAGGCTCAAATCCAATTGGAATTAAAATAGAAATTATGTTATGGAAAGTTCTTTGTATCTTTTTCCTTTTTTTTTGTCTTTTGAGGAATGAATGTTGTTTAACTGTCTGGCTTTCTGGGTGGTGCTGAAACTCAAGAGATGTCTTTGATCAATCATGACTCCCAGTCAATTAGGGCTCACCTAGGTGAACTGAGATTGATACTATCTTATGTTTGCAGTGTAGCACTAGGCTGTTCAATGTGTGCTGTTTAAATGAATACTTAATCACTTCTACCTCTTACATAAGTTCTAGGCACTTACTGTAGTGCATGGAAAACCTCAATTTTTTTTTGTGAAAGATTCTTTGTTTTTGTTTGTTCCATATTTTCCTCCTCCTGCTGCCTTTCTTGTATTCTGGTTGATGAAAGGACAGAAAAAATGTTATATATAGAAAGTAAATTAATAAGAAGATTATACAATTTCACTTTGGTGCAGACAGAAATAGTTTTAAACCTCTGTGACATTGCTTAATGCATCTGAATTTTGTCTACTTGCTTTAATTTTATATTTTTTTGAAATTTCAGTTCTTAGCAGTCTTTGGTGCTGGGAAATGCTTAGAGAAGAGTTTACAACTTGCAGTAAAACCTTTTCCCATCGTGCATTGGTTTCAGATTTGTTGGATTTGCCAGCAGCACTGAGGTTACGGGTTGCATTCTCTGTCACGAGACTTTAGGTCCATCATGTGTGTATGAGTGAAGAACTAGGCCCAGTTGAAAGCAGACTTCAGGGTGAGGTCAAGGATAATCAACGATAACTCTGTCTTGTGTTTTTAACCAGTCTCCAGCTTGGCATTGTATACTGGGAAAGGTGCTTGTTAACTTAATGTATTCCCTCTTTGATACAGGTTTTGAGCTTTCCAAAGGAGGTGGAAATACGAGCGTTGATTGAAGGGCAGTTCATGGCCAAGAGGATTCATGCTGAAAAGCTGGGATATAAAGTCAGTAAGTATGATGAAAAGCTGCAGAATTAATGACACTAGAGATCAAACACAAAGATAGGAGTCCCAACAGTAATGTCAGTACTGTGATTTTTGTCCTGCCTGATGGATACAGAAACTGGTATGAATTCTAAATTAGCCTCTTCGAAGAAGTTTTGACAGTGTGTTGGGGGCAAGTTTTTGCAGACGTTAAATTTAGAAGGACCAGTGTTTTAACGTTTAGATGACATCTTTTTCGAGTGTTCTTGCTGTTTCATTGTTACCGAGCTCCATTGTCAATTTTTAAATAAGAATTTGGGCTTCAGTAGCTTGTTAAGTGAAAAGAAGACCAGCCTTCTGCCTAAAGCACAAGACCTTAAACTCTGAAAATCTGAAATCTGTGTTCAGTTCGTGGATTTGCTGTAAGCTGATCACTTACCTCCTTGCCTCAGTTTTTTTGTTAATAAGGTGGAAGCCCTTTTCCTGTCTTGTGATTTACAATTTATAATGTGAATATTTTTTAGCACAGTGAAACAATATAATCAGACAGTACCTTACCTATAGAAGTGGGATCAGATCATTACTAGCTGTGTAGTTCTACGAAAAGAATCCAGGCAGGTCGGTAAGATGTTTTATTGGCATTTTCTGTCAGTGTATCAGCCAGTCACATCTCAAAAAATACTAAACTAACTCATATTGAGGTTTTTTAACCAGAGTTTTATTTTTAAAAATATTACTTTTATTTACATCCTGACTCCTTTACAAGCCAATTGTAACCTCCTCCTTTACAAGCCATTGCTTGACTGCTTCCTCCAGGCTTTTATCCATAATCATGAAGGATAGATTTTTTTATTTTTAAGAGAAAACTCCAGGAGATGAAAGTTGAGAAAATACAGAGATACTGGAAGAAATCACAAGGCTTGGCAACACCACCTAATAAATTTACGCTGTAAAGGTTTCCCTGTTATATGTTTTCTTATATACTTGAAACCTTATTTATCTGTGGAGGTTATTTATGAAGACAGGCAGAGATTCAAACAAATTGTGTTTAAAATACCTGTTTATCCTTCATTCTTAGATTCTGCTGCACCAAAAGCTTGGCTTATACAGTCTAGAAAACTCATGACTGAAGAGGATGCTTCTGCACTCTTTAAGTGTCAGGGATTAGACAAACACCACAGCGTAAGAACAGCTATTTAAGGTATCAGACAACTCCAACACAGAAAGAAATGGCTAGAAATTACCTGTGAATACTTTTAGGCTAAGTAGGACAGCCAAAAACCTAACCAGTTTTAGGATGTGGCTTAAGAAGTTTTATTTATTTTTTTTTTTCTCATGCTGTAGATGTCTTCAGTAGAAAGGAGATGGGTGTGATTGCATTACACTCCTGTAGATTCCTTGGAGCCTTATATGCTTTTGTTTTGTTGCATCCCAAGGGTCTTTTAGCTATTTGGTAACTAAACAGATGAGTTGCTTTAAAAAAGAAACTGCTGTACGTGGTGTAGGCTGCGTGCATCTCCCACTTTTCCTTAGTGGCATTATTTAAATGTCATCCTCTGTTATTTGTGCAGCGATGGCAGGCTTGCGTCGCGTTTGTTGTGTGACAGCTCTGACAACAGGGTGTGTTCTGAATTGTGTTTCAGGGTACGGAGGAGCATTGTGGGAATTACTCTGGTATTGCCACACTTTCTCTTGTTTAATAGCTGCTGTTTTTCAGGCTGCTTTTTTTTTGTTGTTTTTAATGTGATTTAAAAGCTTATTTATCTTTTGGATGAAATATACAGTCGGGACCCTTGTGTTTATTCAATTCCTTTTAGGCCTTGTCTACATGGGGAATTTACTTTGTTTTTTTTCCAGGAATCAAGCTGATTTACATTCAGAAATACGATCACAGCAATGTAAATCTTGGCTTTTTTTTGTTGTTGTTGTTTACACCAGTGGGAGAACACAGTAATAACTGCTCACAAGATCTGGAACATTGCATGGTGACACCTATTAAATTGATCTGTAACAGAAATAGAAGCGACTCGGTCAGTCACAACAAATGCTTTGCTATCGCGTCCTGAGGTTTCTGTGGTGCCATCTCAGTGGTGTAAATGAGTCAGAAACCTGACTAAGAATTTCCCAAACTCTGGCACTAAGGTGCTGGAAAATCATTTTGGCAGTCATGAGCCTGCCACTCTCTCTCTTCTTGGACCAAATGCAGTTTGGGTAACTGGAATCTGAAAAGCAGCAGCGTGCGTGGAAGAGAATTTTGTGAAAAGAAAGAAATAAAAATCTGACATTCTTGGTTATGCACCGTGAACATGACAAACATTAGATAATCCCACAGAATTTACTTTCAGTTAATGAATATGTTATCTTGCTAGGAGCAGTATTTTGAATCCTCCATCTAGCTGGTGCTGCAGGAAGAAGTGCAGTGATGCTGAAAGAGAGTTTTGCATGTGAGGTTTTATTCCCAGTTTGATGCATTTGATACATTATAAATCTTATGTAAATTACAAATGATAGTTGAAAAAAAACCCTACAGCAGCTCTTTGGGTGCTGTTTGTGCTTCCCTGGAGACATGTGCCAGGGTTCCAGTGAGGCTCGTGTGCCAGTAGAGGGCAGAGGATTCTGTCTCTTGATTTTTTTTTTTTGAGCTGGGCTCTGTGTGTCAGCCTTGTTTTGAATATGGCACAGAGTCGCTAGACAATCCTTGGGAGAAAAGTTAGACCTTACATTAATCGTGATTTAAAGGTTTTAAAAGTGTGTGTCACTGTTCTAATTGCTCTAATCTTTCTCAATCAGATTTCAGGGGAAATCATTCAGTAACACCCTGTATCCTGTTTTGCTTATGTGCTTAAGGGGTGGATAGAGAGTTGTGATCTAGAAACAAACAAGTCAAGTTTGGTCTGTCCCTATTGTTTACATCCTCCGATTCAGAGATTCATGCAGATAAGGTGAAGGTTTGCTGTTCTGCCTCTATTTTCCTGATTTTTGATTGTATTGTAAACACCTTCTGTTTTGTCACATCCTTTTTCTGCTTGCAGCCATCCCCTTTTGAAAGCCAAGCTCACAACTGGAGTTCAAAGGCTGGTCGTACAGGCATGCTCTCACTGTGTGGTTTGGGGACTCTGAAGTCAAAGCCGTGGTAACTTTATAGAAAAATGACAGTGTTTGCAGCTCAGTGACACAGGAGCTATAAAGCTGTCAGTGGTTCAGACTGATCTGCCAGTATATACTTCAATAATCTTGATGATCACTTCAGAGTTACTTCCATTCCTGACAAAGCAATCCTAAAGTTCATCCTAAAATTGAGACTCACTGGAGAATGTTGCAGTTGTCCTTGCTTGGATCTAGTGAAGCTGTCCTGGTGAATACCCACAAAACTGGTTATTCTTGGGAGCAAAATCTACCCCACTGCCCACTGGTGGGTGAAGTAAATATTACCATGATGTATGTTACGTTTGCTGAAGGAAAACTGCACACGGGTAGGGGTTCTGATGTTGATGACACATGCAGTCAGTAGATTTTTTTTTTTTTTAAATGATGTGCTGGTCTACAGTGTAGAAACCTTCATGTGAATGATCATCTGAGCACCGAGTCTGTACATACTGGGTCAGAGGTGTGCTAGAATTGTGTTAAATAAGCTTTTGTGGGACTGCAGCAGTAAGTAATGAATCCTGCCTTGTAGCTAGGCTGATTATCTGGGGTGGAGTCTGTATCAAAGCCGTTAGCTGTAGACAGGGCTTTTTGCCTTCGTGTTGTTGTGTCTGTCGGTGAGTTCTTCATACTCCAGCTGCCCAATGTAATGTTCATGTCACATTTGTACCTTCAGGAATCTGATTCTGCCACCTGACTGTCATCAGCAGGAGCAGATGGATAGAAGGTGCCATGTTTTACAAGCACAAGCTTTGTCCATAAAATCTTGTGTCTGTGTTTATTATGTAATTTATAGTTTCTTATGTACATAAATCCATCATTTACAAATAACATTGGTGCCCTGTATTCTACTGACTGCACTTGGTGCTTAAGTACTGGCTGGGGTGACAACGGACGTGCCTGTGGCTTTGCACTAATGTAAGAATGAGCCAGTTTTGTTCCTTAAGAGCTACACATTACGGTGTTTCAGACATGTGAGAGTACATCTTTCTGGTTGGATATACAGTGGGATGCATTCTTAAACAAAACAGCAGCCCTGCAGTGCTAGGGGAAAAAAGGGAAATGTCAGAGCATGCTGGGCCTGACTTCTCAGTGGTTAGTGGGGGAACTTACATTTTCTGAAGAACTCAGTCTAAGATTACCTGAGGGCAAACTCCCAAGGTGCCAGATTTCCTTTTTCTTCAGGTGGTGTTTTCTTCTGATGCTCTTTTCAGCAGGTTGAAGGTAGTAATAGTGTGTGGCTCTCTGTCCATGAGGAAGGCAGGCTGACAGAGCACGGGGAGCTAAGAAAATACCCAGTAGTGTAACATGGAGTGGTTGTGTTTCATTGTTCACGTTGTCCCGTGGAGGCACAGAAACCCAAAGACGAGCCTGTAACTTCACTGCAAAGCCTTGGGCCTTTGAGGATGAAGTGTCTCTCTGGTTTGGCAGGGCTAGATGCCGCTGATCCTCGGGACACTCCGGGGATGGCTTTGTGTCAGGCTATGAGGCAGGTTTTTCTGCTGGTCTTTGTCTTTGACTGACTGGCTTCTGTGACTGTAGTCTCCAAAACCTACGAATTATCAGGAATGTTGATACTTGTTCTGTCAGTCACCGTTGCCTTCGCCGCTAAGTGTGCGTGTACCAGTTACAGCAGTGTTTTGGCTGAAATGAGGAGCGCTGCGAGTGAGGCCATTTTGTAGCTGCATACAGATTAAATTGATGTTTATGCCCTGCAGGATTTAAATTTCTTAGAGAAATCAATACTAAAATGTTCTGTTGGATTCAGGCTTGTCTCTTGCTGTTTGCTGCTAAGAGTCCTGACGGTTTTCAGCAGCATGAGGGTGATGGCTTTGTTAAGGTCCTTTTGCTTCAGCAAGTGGGTGAAAACTGTTTAGAAATTATTAGAGCACAGTGCCCAAGATGGGAGGTTAAAGTCCTTTGTTAAAAATAATACTAAATAGTGGTAATGGTCAGATTAGAACTTATATGAATAGTGATGGGTCAGAGTGTACCGCTTGGTATCATAAATACCATAAATATGCTTTGCCATTCCATCTTAAGCCTATGTTTTTGAGGGAGGAATGTTGGCTCAAGAAGTGCTTTCAAATTCATCAAAGGCAGGATCTTCCTCCCAGATAAGCCAGTGATTCTGCTGCAGAGGATATCTGATGAAACTTCTGGCTGATAAGAGTGCCAGTGTGAGATCGGCAATACCTTGCCAAGAACTTGACTCTATTCCCTCTTATTTTCCAGCAAGCATCAAACTTTTATCACGTAGCAAAGCCTTCTAGGCACAACCAAGCAAGGCTTGGTTTTAAGCCAGTGATCTGGAGTGAAAGGTTGGTTAGCTTGGTACCAATTCCCTGACCAAGTATTTCACAAAAAAGGGCTTTTTATCATTACGTGGCTCAGGAGAGTACAATATTTAACTAATTTTTAAAAAGGTAAGATAAAATGTCTTGAAGGAAATGACCTCATGTGCTATAAGGAAGCTGCTTACGTGCTCTAGAATTTTTCATGCAGTGGCTATTGTCTTGCTTTTATTTTGTTTTGTTGTTGTTAAACATATACAGGAAGCACGATGAAGACAGAAAATCTGAAGAGTTAATAAAAAGATTGTAAGGGGTACTATCTGTCTTTCTTTCCTGACACAATGATGAAATGTTGTCATTGTTTGAACAATGGCATTTAATGTTTGGTCAGCAAAAGACCAAGTATGTAAATGGTTCAATTCCTGTGCCCTGATGTTAGGAGAGATTGTTTATGACTCTTTGTGTGGATGTACTGTTCAAGCCGTATTCAGAAAAATAGTCAAGCTGTCACTTGGCTGGTTTTGTTAGAGCTTTGTGGATCTCTAGAAGCTGGGGACTTGGAGATCAGTTGAGTTATCTAATAAATCTCTTTTTATCACTTGTTTTTTGGGACTAATCTACAGTTTTAAATCCGATTAGATTAGCAAGGGAATGACATGATTGCAGTCTGTAAGTATCTTCTTGGGGAAAGGAAACTTGATAGTATAGGACTCTTGAGCCTTACAGACAGAAACATTATGGTTCAATAACTGGAAGCTGAAAGTAGGCAAACCTCAAATGACAAGCAATGTGCAGATTTTTAGCAGAAACTGAAATCAAAGAGTGCAGCAATTGACAGTGGGGTAGTGAATTCTGTAGCACTGGCAGTTTTATCAGCAAGATTCTGAAAACTGATGCTCTGGTCCAAAGACACCTTTCACGCTACAGAAGGGTGAGTCCAAAGGGTCGGAGTGGTCCATTCTGTCTCAGACACTTGGGAATCTATAAGAGATGCTATTTGCTAGAAAGTCCATCTGATTCACAGCTATATATACATTGTTTTGTATTAATCATTTATACCAATAGCACCTGCTGGTAGCACTGTAAACGATGCTCCATTTTGATGATCATTCTGCTTGTAGTACGACATTTCCCTTAGCTGACACGTAGTGAAATGTTACGTAGTGATTATTTTCAATCTTTCTTCCCGTCTTTCGGTATTTTCATTTTGGTTGCTCAAATGTGACAGGCCTGTTAGTGAACTCTCATCAGCTCTCCCAAGATTCCCTAGTCCCTCCGGCTGTCTTTCCTTTTTTCCTGGTTTAAGGTTATTCAGCTTCTCTTACACATCTCGCACTATGCACCAGTTTGGAGCACTAAGTGTCTCAATGCTTTGAACTGCCTCAACCCACACTTCTTGAGGTTTTTCAGCGTCAGTGGGGGTTCTACTGGGTAAGTCATTCCTTCCCTGCCTTCTCTATTTGCCGACACGTACAGCAATTTTTAGCTGTGATTGTGTTTGTTGCATGAGATTAAGCAAGGCAGTTTTGCCTTTCTTTAAAAGAGATTATTGCCTATTTTAAAACAATTTTAAGTGTGTAAAGCTTTGGTTCCATCCAGAGTTTGATTTCCAGAGGACAGTTACTTGGTGCTTACTCAGGTTATCTCAAGAAAAAATAACGAACCACCCGCCACATTTCGTGTTTAAGTTAAAAACCAAGTAAAAGTTCTGTGGACAAGGGGAGTTTTGCATTACGCTTGTATAATTTTAATTCTCTTTAGACATGAAATAATTAATTTGGGCAGCTTTTTTTTCTCGTTTCTGTCCTGTGGTTTTTAAGAACACGGGAAAGGTATTCTCTTTTTTTTCCTGCCTTTAAACTATAGTGTTATTTAGCCTATATGTGGTGTGTCTAATTTATGCACTAATAAAGGTGTGCATGGTGCATGTAAAATGACAGGTCTGAGCCCCAAGGCTTTCACAATGTGTGTTTGGTCCAAGTGTGAAGGGTGGCAAAGGATGGGAAGTTCCTAAAAGATAAGCTTCAAGTGCAGTGTGTACTTCTGAATTTCTGTCTGATGTGAATCAGAACAGATTTTTTTTTTAGCTTTGCACTTGGAGGCTGGTATTTGGGATCAGTTACAGGACTGACCCGAAGAAGAAAAATCAGATGTGTGGAAGAGTGAGATTAGAACATCCACAGAATTAAGTCCCTTAATGATATGGTAGGTGACGTAAAATTCTTGATCCCGGCTTTTGGACAGTGATATCATTTTTCTCTTTGATGTTCAAAAGGCTGGACTTGAGAGTCTCTTAGAGTGTCCTTCAGCTCATCAATCCTATACTTTCCCTAGTTGGAAAATCTAAAGAATGGATGAAAGAACACAAAGAAAAGTTTGCTTGAATCTGAAATGTTCTTTTTCCAACTGCACTTACAGTGATTGCACAGCACCAGACAGACTTAAAGTAAAACTAAACTCCAGAGTACCTGCAGAGCATTGTACATCAGTTACGACTCAAGCAGAGAATGAGTTTAAAACCAGCCACTTCTTTACCACTTCTTTGATTTTTAAAGTATTTATCTTCCATTTGACAATATTTGAAGCTTACT
The DNA here is from genome assembly GCA_013396935.1 of Baryphthengus martii. Lineage (NCBI taxonomy): Eukaryota > Metazoa > Chordata > Aves > Coraciiformes > Momotidae > Baryphthengus > Baryphthengus martii. The sequence goes on from VWZK01006742.1 coordinate 858,484, forward strand.
AGGAAATTTCAAGAATGCTAGAAATTTGAAATTAAAAATAGAAGTATGTATATACATATAAGCAAAAGATGAATTTGTGACGGTTTTAATTTGATACTTCTTTCGAGGATACCTCTGCTGCAGATAACTGCACTTGTGAATCTCGGTCAGTTCTTCTGAATTGCATAATTATTAGATGCTTTCAGAAGTTCTAGTGGGTGAAAGTTCAGTTAGCCTCTATTTGTAGAAGTCAGCTAGCATCTTTGAAAGATAAGTCTGTGTGCTTTTGTACTTCTGCTTTCGCAGTAACGCTGAATGGAAGAAATGGGTGCGTAGGAACTTGAGCGAGCTGGGTGCTCTATCAGAAAACCTCCACTAGAAGGTATTTGGTATGTGCAAACACATAATACTGAGTTCTCTCTTTTACAAAGGAACAATATTACCAAAGGTAACAATACTAAACAACATGTATTTGTTATAGAAGTAGCATCAAATACCAGTATTATTTTGGACAAGTAAACTGACCTGGAAATACGTTTGATTTCCTTAGCATAACATTGGTAGCCAAAATTTCAGTGTACTTACCTATCAAGTCAATACACTCCATCATTGATGGCAACTTTCTTCAGGGTCTTCCTCCTGTCTTGTTTTTGACAGATTAAGATCGCTTTTGTTACATTTCAAATACGGGCTTTGTTGCTATAGGGCTTTGGATCCTGAAGGTATCCATGTGCTGAAGGAAGACTTCTGGAGGCTCTATTACAGCACATCCTTGGCTGCCTCCTCTATGTTTCCAGGACTGGATCACTCAGTTCCTTCCCTCTCCATTGGTGGTATCTATTACTGAATGGGTAAATGTCGATATTTATCTGTATGTAGCAATTTCCATGTATGCATCTCAAGAAGTAATTGTGGAAAGCTGGAGGGCACTCAACATCGTTAGAAATCAGTAAAGTATTTTTATCACCTCAGTGGCCAACTTAAAATGTACAAAACAGCAGAAAATAATGTCATGTGTTAGCCTGTGTAGTAGCAGCCCTGTGAGTAGCTTTGGAATGAAGGTGGTCACTGAGGGATTTTGAAGGGTATTTTAAAAACATTTGCTCACTTCACTCAGGATGCTCTTGATCTTTTTCCTCTATGTTTATTCTGGTCAAAAATTTACTTTTTGTTATTTTGGAGTAGTTCTAATTATAATGGTAGTACAAATGTACAGTGGAGAACTGCTTGAGTAATCTCTTCAAATTAAGTGCACTTCTAGTTAAATGACTTAAGTTTACATTTCAAGTGAACACTTGTGCTGCAGAGAAGGGGACACAAAGCTTCGTATTTCATACCTAGTTTTGTCTGCAAACATAAAAGGCTGGTACCCACCAAAATGCAAGTGAACATCTGAAGCACATTAGAATAAAAGATTGCTGGCATACCTATTTGAAAAGGTGGAATTATGTTTCTAAGTAAATTGCAAGTACTTGGGATCTAGTGGCTTCTCGTTTATTTTTGTGTTTTAAGTTCCGTTTTTATTCATTGCTTGAAAGTATTAAATTCTTTTGACTACAGTGGCTGCTATGAGCTGTGATACAGGTCAATGCAAATTTTAGACCTTATCTTGGCTGTTACTACCCAGAGTAACCATGTGAGTAAGGGTTAGTCATGAGAATCAGGAGAGTGCAGGACTAGAACCCTAATTTCCAGCCCTTGTTATATGCTTGAAAATGAGGTAGATAGCTCCTCAGAGGCCTGACCATCTAACTGTTTTTCACTTTGAACAATGAACTAAACTGATAGAGAAGGAGTTCCAGCTTAGAGAGGCTTCAGTTTGGCTTTTTGCATTTACCTCCTCCATACAGACTTTCTGTCTGCCCTGATGGGTTATTCACCACCCCAAAATCAGCTGCACGTTCCAGGAGCCTACAAAAGCGTAATTATGTTGAGAGCAGAGGTAGGAATGTTGTATTCTACTGTTTAAAGCAAGAATGTTTTATATACATACGTTTTTATTTATACACATGCACCGTCACACTATATATATCTAATAATGTATATATGATACAAATAACTTTTCTGTATCTTATTTAGAGGATGGAGATTTATAGAAACCTTTTGGTTATTATAACTGCTGTATTTCTGAAATGGACTATTTTTTCTCAGTAGTCACTCATACAAGTGACTGCTACATGCGGAGATGCAGAAAATACCTTGTAAAATTATTGTGGCTTGGGTAAGTCATGTGCATCTGATGCTTAGGAGCAATACCATGAATGTAGGGGAGAAGTGATGTAATGGATGGTGTATATCTAAGAGCTCCACATGAAAGGCTCAAAGAGCAATTATCTGAGTTGAATGCAGTGTTTTAAAAACAGCTTCATCCATTTTCCTGCCATTTTTTTGTGCTTTTCCTCTAAATAACTCTAATGTATATTAATTAATTGCTTGAAATAATACCAATAAATCTAACAAGGTTTGTCTAAAGCTTGACTGCACAGAGGAAACTTTGTGTTTGTTTCAGTGGTGTGAGAAAAAAATCATTTACTGAGAAAAAGAAAGCTAATATTAATTTAGATGGAACTTAATGAAATCTTTAATGGCTTTTTAAAATTGTTTTATTTTCCTTAGATTTTAATTTGAATTAAATCATTACTATTGTTAAATTAGTTAAACACTAAATTAAGAAATGCAAATGAAGTGAGCCCAAAATCCAATGTAGTTACTGTTTTTATTGATATATGTAGACTAGTGGTGTGGAGCAAATTCCAATTATATCTGATCTGTTATTTGCAGTACAAGTTCCTGACTCTTCATTAAGTGTAATACATTAGATTAAATGCTTTGCTCGATAAGAGCTCGGAAAATGCCAGTATTACAATAAACCTCTTGCTGCTTTTGCCTTGTTGTTTGTGCTGTTAGCACTGTGCATAATGCAGGCTTCCAGGCTTTCTAGTTTCAAGTTTTAAAATCCTACCCAGCTATGATCATCAGAGAAAGATAAATGTAAACTTTAGGTAGCGTAGTCACAGGAGGCCCAGGAGCAAGAGTGGGTTGCTAAAGGCAACTCCATTACATACATGAGTTCACCTGAATAAATGTTCAGTGGCTTCCACTATGCTAACTTTAAATACTCGCAGCTAGCGAGGAAAATGCTAGTTTCACGTGATATATCTCCCTGTATGATTGGAACATCCAAAATAAATGAAGCGTGTCTTCAAGTATCAGAACTAGATTATTCCAAGTTGTTCTTTATCCTTTGGTTTGTATTTTTATAAAATGCTGTATCCTAAACTGACTGAAATAAGTTGAAATCTGGGTAGGAAAGAGGAAAATGGATGTGCCATTTTGAGCATGTGTGCTCTGCACAGCCCTGGTACTCGTCTGTGTGAAAGCTCCTTTGTCATTTTTAAGCTGTTGTTTTCCTTGGAAGCCATTCAGGAAGGTGAAATCAAGCAAAGTGGTTGCCAAAACTGCCTGTAGCTTTTTAGCTACCCTGTGACAATCCCAGGTGGAGAGAGGACACCATAAGCAAGGGTACATCTTGCTGCATGGCTGGCCCACTGCAGCTCTAAGCAAGCCAGGCACTTGTGGTGTTACCACGTTCCTGAGGTTTGTGTCTGTCCTGCTGCATCCGTCCTGGTGCTGCGTGGCTCTGGGTGAGATGGTAGGTTTCTCTGGTGTCCTCCAGAGCTCCTGCTTGAGATGCTAGAGGAATTGTATTATTACATAGTGTGGAAGAACTTGCTGTCTGTGTGAGGCACCATGCGGAAGTGTTCTTAGCTTGCCAGTAGAGTAGTATAAAATACTTCCAGCTCAGCTTGCTCCTCACTTCAGTTTATTCTAACGATGTCAAGGCACATGTCCAGCACGAGTGGATGAGCTGCCTCTGCTCTGACTGTGCTACATTTACAGCAGAGTGTAGAGAGAAAACATGAGGCCTCCTCACTGTTTTACAACCTTCTGGAAGGCGCTGTTGGACTTCAGTGAAGAATCCATGCACGTGGGATGCTGACAGAGCAGTGGTGACAGCTGATGTTTACAGCAGTTGCTCTGGTTTTACTTTATGTATGTACTTCTTTTTTTCTCTCAGTGTATGAGGTAAGCAGCAGTAGTAACTTCATAGTCATCAGTAAGACTGATTCAGCCACAGCTGATGGTTAACTTTTCCTTGGCAGGATAGCTGTTGGAGTTGGTGTGATGGAGGCTTGTGTGGTAGTAACTGTTCTGTTTTACCCTAATGTGGCAGCCATGGCTGAGGTAGCCAGTCCTAGCTGGCTTTGGCAGATAGGGTTTCAATGCTGGAGGTAAGTCATTTGCCATGTCTGTGTCTACAGGGGGAGCGTGTGGCAGAGTTAGGACAAGATACTGGACGCTGAGTGTGGGTGTCAGCCTTCTCACCCTATGCCCAGAGAATGTTCTGTCCATTCTCCACAAAATACTGGAAACTAGTCCTTTTCTCCTGTTCTCTCTGTCTGTCCTCCTCATCCTCTTTCAGTTTCTCTGCATTCTCAGTTCGACCTGCATCTATTGTCATTCAAAATGATTTTGTCAAGGCACTGAAAGAGACCATAATGTTTTGTAACTGGAATGGATGAAAAAGCCCCTCTTACCAGCATCATGATGAGGACCTGATGGTACTTGCCGTGTTGCTTTGTTTTGTGCATTGACTGCTCAGTAACCTCTACTGTACAGTTAGCAAAATGCTTCCCTTTCTTGATGCTTTCCTCCCATGCCTATCATTGCACTCCAGAATGTTCCCCTGAAATACTTCTGTCTGTCAGCATAGTCTGTTCATTCTACTCCATTCCCATGGTCATCAGAATCCCTATTCTGTGACTGGATTGAAAATGAGATCACTATATCTCAAAAATCTCCCCTATGTTAAACTGGGTTTGTTGGAGAGGGTGATACCAGCAATCGAGTGCTTCCTTGCAGTGCTGTTACATAGATGATGAGTTTTTGGGTTTCAAACAGAGATCTTTATGTTGCAGGAGACGCCTTGTGGTTTTGAGGCTGACACTGCTTCTGCTTCTCTTTATGGAAGACGCTTCTTCCAAACTTACAGATCTTTTTGCTGTACTGTGATCAGAGGATAACTTGACTTCCAGAATGATCCTCTGGCCATCAGGCACAGTGTTGCGAAGGCATCATCTTGTACTTGCTTAGCTGAATTGAAGGCTGTGGCTCTGCGGCAGTCTGCAAAGAGTGAGGGTCTCCGCGTCCAGGAAGAGCAAACAGTGGGTTGTTTTCACTGCATGCTGGTTAAATGGGAATCAATTATGGAAAAGTGCTGGATGCACACTGACATGGAGGAAAGGTGGGTTGGTATTGAACTTGAATGTTTGACTACACTACACAATAGGAGCTTGTGTTGCTTCCTCCTTCAAATCAAACTGGTTTCAGGTGGCTGAAGTGGTTTGCAGGCTATTACCCAGCCCAGGCAATCAAAGCCAGTATCAGTGACAGTACAGGTGGTGTGAGTAGTGCTGGATCAGAGTATAAATCTTAATCAGGATTGAACCGCAGCAAACATGTACCTATGGAGCAGAATGTGCTGTATGGATAGGGAGCAAGCTAGATAAACAGTTCTTCAGCTGTAGTGCAGTGTTTCCTCCCCTTCTTTTTAGTCAAATCCATTCTGTGTTTCCACACACTAACTTCTTCCTGACCTCGTGCCACTTGTGCATGAAAAGCCCGAGTGGTTCTAGACTGCAAGCGTAGCAGTTGTCTGACATGTTACTCTTGACAAGGATTCAAAGGAAATCCATAAGTTTGAGTATTATTAATAATAATAATAAATAATTCTGGGGAATTTATTTTGTAGTGCTTATTTTAGTAAAAGGGCTCTGTAAAGCTTCTGAGATTGCTGTCTAAATTACGTAGGTGTCCTGCTATTCTCAACTTAGTGGCAGAAATTATTTTACCTTGAGGCACACTTAGTTCATATCCATAATTATCCAGGAGTTTATATAAGTACAAATACACGCACTTCCTGGACTTGTCAGTTTAGTGGCACCTCCTCCTTCTCACTTATTTGTGTGAGTCTTCTATATGCTTAAAAAACCCAACCCAAGAGAAAACAAGTTTCCTGTATTCTTTCTGGCATTACCAGTTCAGCCAGTCCTGAAATGCTTCTGTCTGCTTTAAAAGTTCAGAGAATTTAGAAGGCAAACAAAAACTGAGAGAGAACACACTTTCTGTAGTATTGACAGTGGAAAATGCAGTTACCTCCTTAGTTGCAGAACTGCACAGACAGCAGCAGTGAAAGCTTCTCTACCCTTCAGTCCCTGCTCTGACTTAAGAAAGAGCCTTTAGAAGAAAACTTACATATTTTTATATAAATGGGCTTTATTTCTAATCCAGCCAATTTTATTTTTTTTTTGGTGTATATTTAAGTAGAGACGTTGTCATCTCATTGACTTGTTGATGCTAGTGATGCTCTTTGTATCTCTGATGTGGTTCCCTAAGTTCCTAACTTCAATTTTTCACCTCCTTCTGAGAGCTAGTGAGAAAACTGAGTCATGTCATTTGTGACCTAGTGTGTGCTTAGCAGTTCCTGCCGGAAATCCCTTAAAACAGAGACATGTGGCTTCGGCCAAGTTTCTCAGAACAGAGAGCTATTAGTGGACAGAGCTCCAGTGTGTTAATCACTGTGAGTATAAACATTGAGAAAGGTCTTATGATATAATGAGAAGAGGCCGAAGAGGTGAGCTGTGCATCACGCTACTTCATCCAGTGTACACCTAATCCTGTGTTACACATTCAATGCTATCTCCAGGCTTATCCTCTGATGTGATGATGAGAAGCTCGTGCTTGTGCCTCGAATAAATGATGTAAGTTGCATGTTAAACAGAGGAATGGTCTGTCGGGAGCCTCATCAAATTCAACAAGCCAAAATGTCAAGTCTTGCACCTGGGGCACATAAACTCCCTGCTTTGGTAAGAATCTGGGGGGAAGCTCTGCTGAAAGGGACATGGGAAATCTAGCTAAAAAGGAGCCAGCAGTGTGTCCTTGCAGCAAGGAAGACTGAGAGCATAAGAGCTGTACCGACGGGAGCGCAGCCAGGCAGTCGATGGAGGTGAATTACAGTTCTTTATTCATCAGTCCATTAGATCACATCTGGAGTGTTGCGCTCGGTTTGAGGCCCCTTAATGTAAGGAATACATTGATAAATTGGACCAAGTGCAGTGGAGGGCCACCAAGATGCTTGAGGGCTGGAGGACCTGCCCTGAGCAAAGAGAATGGGGGAGCTGGGCTTCTTCAGCCTGCAGAAGAAGAGGCTTCAGGGGGACCTAATGGCAGCCTGTTGAGGTGTGCAGCAGAGAAATGTGAGACTGTATCCTTAAAGCAATGGATGAGAGTTTCTAATGGGATATGTGAAAGAAAATTTTCACAAGGAGGGATATAAATATAAAACACTTTATTAGTGAGCTCTTTGTAATTGGTCTTGAAAACTTGTCTCAGAAATATAACTGGACAAGGCCAATTTTATGTTTTCTCCTTCTGAATAAAGTTGGTATATTGACCTAGTTCTGTCACTCTGCAGCCACAAGCCAGTTGGATCCCTCAGCTGCCACCCCATCTCATTTACCCTCATTTGAACAGATAGAGCTAATTACAGTAGATACTCTATCCAAATTTTTACAGATTAATTTACATCATGATGAACAGAGTTAGTGATGGAGATGCAACCAAGGAAATGAGGGATGCTCTGACCTTGTCACTCAGATGGATGTGGAGACATACTGCTCTTTTCCCAGATGGCTCTTGAGTTTTACAGAAAGTCAGTGACATGTTTAATTATTTCTGACAAATAGAGAATGCTTTCTCTTTTAGCTGTATTGTGTTATGCCCTTCATGACAGTGGAAAAAAACAAAGCAGCATCTTGACCAGCCACCCTTTGAGTAGGGTATTAGGGACTGAAAGTCTCAGGGTTGAAGTACAGGCTTTCAGCTCCCATTGACTTGGTGCTCTCGGGATTAGAAATTAGCCTGATGTAAGAAAGTGCTTAGGTACCTGTGAGGTCAGTGAAACTTACATGCATGCTTAAATAATATTCTGCAAAGAGATGTTTTCTCAATAATCAAGATGTAGTTTAAACACTATGTAACAGTTGGTAACTCTTGTTAAAGAGAAGATTAATTTTAAAATGGCATTATGATATGGCAGGGGGGAGGGGGAAAGGGTTGAGATTGTTGCAATCTCCAGAATGATGCTAAATATAATTAAGGTTATAAGAACTTTTGTCTTCTCTTTTAAAACAAACACATGGAGGAGGGGAAATGCTTATACTTGGAAATTTAGAGCTGGTACAATCAAATCAAAAAGATTTGAAGGTGTTTTATTGATGACTTGATGGTGATTTTTTTTAAACACTCAATGTAAAATACTGCCATGTATTTTGTGATGGGGAAAGGAAAAATGTGCAAGTTACGTCTTCCTCACTGAGAATTCTTTTGGACCACCTCTGATTTGACCTGATTTGCAGGCTTGCATTCAAAAGTGACAGAGAATTAAGGGGAGGTTTTTTCAAGAGTGCTTGAGGCTACTGTTGGTGGAGATCAGAACGGTTGTCCTGAGTGAGGCTAAAGCACCAGCTAGGCCAGAGTCTTCCTCTGACAGTGAGCAGTCTCTAATATACAAGCAAGGCTTGAACAGCAGTTACATCCTCCCAGCTCCCACCAGTCTACAGTTTAGTGACTTCCTGAGCTTGAGGTTTTTTTATTTAACAGTTATTGACAGACTTTTTCCCATGAACTTCTGAAATCACTTTTAAAAAGTGTGTAGGGTTTTGGCACCCATGGTATCCTGTAGCACTGAGCTGTAGCACTTCAGCTGAGCTGTGTGTTGTGTGAGAAGCCCCCATTTTTTTGTTTGTATCGAGCATTTCGCCTGATAAATTCATTTACTCCTCACTAGGTTTTGTACTATGAGAAACAGTGCATAGTTACTCTATTTTTTTCATCTCCTTGACTGCCTATGGCCTGCTGGCCTCCCCCTGGTATGCCCTTAGCCATTTCTTTTCTTGGCTGAAGAATTGTAATCAAGAGCTACTCATGTCTCTTTGGAAGCTGTCCCATACCTTTGATTGTCGCTGTTGTGCCTCTCTATATTGTTTCCATTTTTATTATGTTCTTTTTGAGATGCAGGACTGGCACTGCGCTGAGTATTCAGAGACTAACTTTTCATTTAAAAGATGCCGCAAAGTTTCTGGTTTTATTACTTTTACAAGAATCTTAATGTACTTGCTTTTTCAATTTTTGAGTTTTAATCTGATATTTTCATGAAATGATTAGCGTTTACCATGCTTTACTCAAAGGTAATACTTCAGAGCCTGTTGGGTGTGCAAATTTAGATCTATTCTTTCCATGTACGTTACTTTGTACTAATCAACATTAAATTTCTTCTGCCATTTTGTTTCTTATCCCACATCTATCATGAGAAAATTCTGTAACTCCTTGGGGCTGGCTTTGTTGTCCCATTCTCAGCCCTGTCCCACATTACTTGTGATCATCCTTCACTAGTGACTGTTAAAACCGATCACTTGCTCCTACTGTTTGTTTTATGTCTTTTTAAACAGTAATCTTTCATGTGTAAGACCACTTTCATTCTTGCCTTCTTTCTACAAGAAACTTGTGAAGGACCTTGTCAAAAAAACCTTGGAAATTTATGTTTATTCTTGTGTAAAGCAGTCAAGTCAGAGAATTCTTTTAAGATCTGTCTAGCAAGACTTCCCCTTAAAAAAGGCCCCGAGTCTTCTCCGTTAAATCACATTTGTCAGAGTATCTAATGATTCCATTTTTGCAACATTTCTTGCCAGGTAGCTGAGTATGGATCTCAGTTACTGAAAGCTTCCTATGTCCAGCTGGGAGCCCATTTTGATAACTGGCATCACATTTATTATCAACATGCTTCTGGTACTAAGGCAGCTTTAAGCAAGAGGTTGTATTTTCCACAGGTAATGTTGTAACAATTCGGCCCTTCATTTATATACAGTTCTCGCATGGATAACATGATTTGTTCTAAAACATCACTTGTTGACACCTCAGTGTGGGACAGGCCCTCCAACACATCCCAAATTAAGACCTTCTTCATACGTTGTCCTTGAACAGTTTCAGTGTTAAGACTGTACTAGGCCTCTGGCTGCTGTCTTTAATTTCTTTTTAATGTACTTTCTCCTTTTTATATTATTCCACTTTGCTGAAATTATGTATTTCTGCTGTGGATTGATTATTTTGATTGATTGACCTTTCCTAGACTGATTTATCTTAATGGAATCGTAGAATAATTTGGGTTGGAATGGACCTGCAAAGATCTCGTTCAGCCCTGACCCCTGTGTTGATCAGGAACATCTTGAACTACATCAGGTTGCTCAGAGCTCCATCGAACCTGACCTTGAATATTTCCGGGGATGGAGCATCTGCCACTCCCTGGACAACTTGTTCCAGTGTTTCACCACTCTCATAGTAAAAAAATTTCATCCTTATATTTGGTCTGAATCTGCTGTCTTTTAGTTCAAAACCATCGCCCCTTGTCCTTTTGCTACAGGCCCTGCTAAAAATTCTTTCCCCATCTTTCTTCTAAGTCCGCTTTAAGTACAGAAAGGCCGCAGTAAGGTCTTCATGGAGCCTTTTCTTCTCCAGGCTGAGCAGCCTCAACTCATTATTTTGTGGTAACTGTTACAATGCTTCTTCAGTAGTAACTTTCTGAAACCATGTGTATTCTGCCTAAGACAGGTCAAGAGTTGCTGCTTTTTTTTCTTTCTAGAGTTCTTGAGCAGTTGTAGCGTAAAGCATACGTGACTCTGATGCATTCCCTGACTCATGTAGGGATAGATGTCGTATCTCACTGTTACTGTATTGTCTGTCCGGACAGTCTCTCCATCTCTTTGTGTTTGCTTTAGTCACTGTCGTCATTCTGGGCAAGTGGTCTGTTGTATGGTCCCAGTGTTGATGTGGTATCCAGACCATATGGATTATGTTATGAGTTGGTACAATTAACTTGTCTTCTCTGGCTTCAGGTTTTCATTATATATAGTGACACTCACTGCTGTGGTTTTCCTGTATCTTTGCGATATAACTTGTTCTTTTATTTTACAGCATGTAATGATTGTCTGCCTTTCACCAGTGTGCTGCTTCTGTCAATATCCTCATTGAAACAAGGTTTCAATGAGGTTTAAGGTATTCTATCTTATTCTTTGGATTTCTAGTATCAGTACAACAGCACTTCCATGCTTAGCTCAGTAGCTTATTTTTTTGTGCTGTGATTAAAATGGAATAGTTTCTTTTCTGTGATTCCTTGTTAAGATTTATTAATGTCTGCCCTATCTTTTATTTATAGATACAAAGTTTTAATGATTTCAGCCCTACAAAATGTGTCATGTCCATTTGTTCCAGCTTTACTGCCCTTCTTAGTTTAAAGATTCTCCTGTAACATTATTAATTGTAAATGCCAGTAGTCTGGTACCAGCTTGATTTAGATTGAAACCATCTTTCCTGTATAAACAGCCTTTCTTCCAAAAGCTTCTGCAGTTCCTACTGAATCAAAATTTAATAGTCAAAGCTCACATTTGTGAGAAGAGTTACACCAGTGTGGAGGGTTTTTTTTAAAAACAGAGCCAAAATATTAAATAGACTTTATTGATAGAAAGAGATTTGTTAGAATAGATAAAATGATTGATTTATGGTAAATCTGTGCATAGCGAAAATGCAGAGCAGTAGTTGCCAAGCAATAGGCATTTGGCTATTGGCTATGACTTTGGAAGGACTAAGCTATAGAAGATGATCTTGTTCTGCTATTGACTTGGCAGAAGACATTCAGATTCCTCAGCACAGGGGAGAATCGGGCTAATAAAGGCAGATGCATGGGTGTGGGGGTAGGATTTGGTTGTAGGAATTTGAAAGTTGAAGACAGTGAGCTAAGCAGCTTAACATCTTCAGAATAAGAGGGAGTGAGGCTTGTAAGTGCGTCAAGCTGTTTGCTTAGATCTAGACTAAGGAGCTTAAGTAGCTTATAATACCACAAGCTCTGGAGGAAGGGACTTACAAGCTGTGCAACAGCTACACTTCAAAGGCCTTACAAGTACTGCTGATGAAGCCTGCAGGGCTTCCAGAGAGCATATCAAGTAAATCTGTCCGTCTGTCTGTTTCTCTGCAGTATCCAAGTGCTTCCTTTTGTTTCCTCCTTATAAAGTTATGGGCAACTCTCCTTCCTGGAGTTATCAGTGTTAAATACCAGGCACTTTAAAATCAGGAGGTTATCATAATTATTTTAGCCATGCCCTTTATCCACATTCTCTCCTCCTTTTCCTCACTAACACCCCATACTATTTTGCATGCTAGGATGTACCATTTTTTTCTGACAAAATTTTGCATGAGGAACTTGAAAAGCATGGAGTCCTCTGCCTTTATAGTGGGAGATAAACAATGATTTCAACTGTATAGTTGGATTACTGGGGTTCAGAGACTCCTGCAAAGCAGAGGTGGCTGCATTCACAAACTTTTGCTCTACGAAATAGCTGTCATGTTCTCAAGAGTGTCATTACTTACTAGTCAAAAAATTACCTTTGTAATGGGGCTTTCTTGAGTAATTTTGTCATCTTGAGCTTGTTCTGTCCTGACTTCATTAAGTCTACTGAAGATGCACTTTAAATTACAGGCATATGACCAGTTTTCTGTTTTGTTCTGACTCCTCACTCCCTAAGTATTTAGTTTCCATATTTCAAAGTAGATTCTTCCATGTGGTTTAGTATTTTGTCTGTACAGACTGAAACATATGATGACAAAAAATGGATCTTTGTAAATTAATGCTTCACACAGCTTGGGCTGATCTTTGCAAAGTCATCTTTCAGGTTATTTTACAATGTTTACAGTTGCATGAAGTAAATTATACTAAGAGCAGTTAAAATCACAGTGTGGATGAGGATGGAAAGGACCTCTGAAGATTTTTCTGGTCAGAGTAGGGCTGGATGGAACAGGTGGTCCAGGACTGTGCCCAGTTGAGTTTTGAACATCTCCGAGGATGGAGGTTCCACAACCTCACTTGGAAACCTGCTGCAATGTTCAATCACCTGTACAGTTTAAAATAATTTAAAAAAATGTTTAAAAGGAATTTTTTTATATTTCAGTTTGTGCTCTTTGCCTCTTGTTCTGTCACTGGATAGTACTGAGAAGAATCTGGCTTTGTTGCCTCATCAAGTATTTATGCACATTGATAAGATCCCCTTGTGAGCCTTCTCTTCTCCAGGCTGAACAGTCCCAGCTCTCTCAGCATTTTCTTGTATGTCAGATATTCTGGTCCCTTAATTGCTTAATCGATTTCATGGTCCTTCATGGAATTTAGTCCAGTATGTCCATGTCTCTCTTGTACACTGGCTCAGAGCTGGACTCAGCACTCCAGGTACATCTCGTCAGTGCTGAGCAGCACTCCCTTGATCTGCTGGTAACAGTCTTTTTAATGCAACCCAGGATGCTGTTGGCCTTCTTTGCTGCAAGGACACATAGCTGGATCATGTTTGTGTTGCTGTATAGCAGGGTCCTCAGGTCTTTTTTGACTAAGCTACTTTCCAGCTGATGGCCTTCAGCTAGCTGACCCTCAGCCTGTACTGGTGTGTGGGATGCTTCCGCCCCAGGAGCAGGTCTTAGCATTTCCATTTGTTTAACTTGATGAGGTTCCTTGTCGGTCCATTCATCAAACTTGTTGAGGTCCTGCTGATGGCAGCACAACCCTCTTCTGTATCAGGGCTCCTCTCAGTCTGGTATCATCAGGAAACTTGCTGAGGATACACTCTGTCCCATCTAGGTCATTAATATTGAATAGTATCAGACCAGTATTGACCCTTGGGGTGTATCACTAGTCAGTTACCTTCAGCTGGACTTTGTACCACTGATCACAACTTTTGAATCCAGCGTTTCAGCCAACTTCCAGTCCACCTCACTGTCCATGTATCTCATCTGTACTTCATCAGTTTGTCAGTGAGGATATTGTGGGAGACAGGGCTGAAAGTCTAAAATTGCGCTCAACAACATGCGTTCTTCTCTCCTCATCCACCAAACCAGTTATCTCATTTTAGAAGGCTGTGTTGACTGATTCCAATCACGTTTCTATCTTTCATGTGTTTGGAAATGTCTTCCAGGAAGTTTTGCTCCATCTTCCTGACGATCAAGGTAATCCTGGCTAGCCTGTGGTTTCAAATATTCTCCTACTTGCCCTTCTAGAAGATAGGAGTGATGTTTGCTTTCTTCCAGTCCTGGGGAACCTCCCTGGATTGTCGTGACCTTTCAAAGGTAATTGGGAGTGGTCTCATGATATCGGACAACTCCCTCAGGACTCCTGGGAACATCCCATGAGGTCCCATGGACTTCTATATGTGCAGTTTATATAAGTGTTCCCTAACCTGGTCTGTTCCATTGAAGGTGAGTCTTCGCTGCTCTGGACTTTTCTTCTGGCCTCAGGGACCTGTCATTCCTGAAAACGAAAGTTAGCATTAAAGACTGAGGCAAGGGTGGCATCAAGAACTTTGGTCCTTTATCACCAGGTCCTGTTAGCTTGCAGTCATATACTGTAGACCTTGGGCTGTATGTTTGTGTGTGTGTTTACGTGTGGGCTCATTTCCAAACAAACAAGCCTGAGGTTTGTGCTGATTTCCCAGACAAGCTCTTCCTGTCCGTGGCTCAGGATGTCAGCCAGCTACCCCAGTGAGCCAGCGATTCAATCACAGGGGAAGTTCAGCTTGGGTGAAAACAAAGACAGCAGTACACATTTTTCTTTTGGTTTTTAATTGCTTCCGTCTCTGTATCTGAAGCATTTTTCTTAAAAATACTTCACTTTGCAGGTGTGGCCTCGTAGACTTTCTCTCATCATAGCTTTTCTTATCATTCGCAGCCATTAGAGAGTTGAAAATACTTTTGGCAGGATTGTTAACACAGGTGCCCTGGAGAAACTCCCATTGGGATAATTGCATTTTTTTTACTTAAAGTCCCCTTTTTGTCAGGGTTCATTTCATGTCATGAGTTGTGTTGTGCTTTGCTGTTTGCCAGAGAGGCTTGTACTTCACCGCGGACTTTTTTTGTACTGGAAGGACAATCCAATAAACCATTTTCTTTCTTATTGGAAAATGAAATAATATTGCTTTTTTTTTTTGATGGAAAGAAGTGTACATGCTGGATTTTGATGTCTCATTGATTTTAAAACAAATCCTCAGCTGTAGTTCGCTTTGAAAAGGTGGTGCGATTTACGTCCTGCTTTGACAGGAGACTTGGCCTGCAGTCCTAGTTCATCTAAATGAGTATCTTCACTGCATCCTTTGCTCACATCTGAAATGAAGAGGATGATAATTCCTACCTCTTAAGGGTGTTCTGAGGCTGAATGGACTATTATTAGACTGGGATTATAAACTCACTCAGTTGTTATATGGGGAATGAGATGCTGGCCCAGAGATTTTTTTGTGGTTATTTCTCAGATGAAGGATCTCCTAAGGACCCTATACACCAACATGTACAGGGGTCTAGATCAGGGGCACTGAAGTTTTCAGGTTCACAGTGGTTTATTTGCACCATGGATGAGGTGCTTGTATACAAGCAGAGGAGAATAAACCAGTTTGGCACTCAATTCTGCAGAGCAGCAATTGTTGCTTCTGCTGAAAACTTTTGTAGCATATGGTTTGGATTTCCATGTGGTAGGAAAATGGAAGATGTGGAGTAGTTCTCCTAGTGTTTTTTCTGGGAATTTTGTGGAAGGAAATAGTAGCTGACAGGCCATGTAACCTTTGCATGGTGAGCATGATGTCTCTGGTATGTCACATCTCTGACACAGGTAGTGCACAGGAGGCCAGGGCACATATGGTAAATCTTGATACATTTTGTATTCCTCTTTTCAACCAGTCAAAATTTGAGCTCAAGACAAAGAAAATATGAAAGCAGAAATGTGAACATATGGCAACCCTAATTAAGGGGGAGAGGTGGTTTGTTTTTTTTTTTTTTCACCTTCAAATTCATTGCAGCCATACTGACCTTAGTGCTCTTTCTTTTCCTATGACACATTCCGCTGTTCCCATGAAAAGTTTGCTTTCCAGAGCAGGGTGACTAAGTGAGCGTGTGCAATCAGATACTTGTATTTTCATTTCACAAGAAATGATTTGCTTTCAAAATTTCTTTTCAAACTATCTCATAATGAAAGTCACATTTCAGGGGACTTTTGCTGAAAGAGCGTAAAGGATGCATCTCCTTTTGGAGACTGAGATCCCTTTTCTGATTGGTAACAGAAATGAGTCTTAAACCAAGATTTGACATCAATCATGCCAGTGTCTTTTCTATTGGATGTAGAGTCAGTCTGTCTTCTGCTTGGGGCTATTCTGCTTCTTATGAAATATTCACTGGTCCAGAGAGACAGTGTGACTTTGTGTAACTTGATGGTGAAGGAAAATTTGTGGGATAAAGCAGACCCCAGTCCAGGCTCTGTGCCTGCTCTAAATCAGATGATTTACTTCGTGAGTCCATCAGCAGCGAGGTGATAGTGTTTATCAGCTCTCTTTCTGATCTTTCCTCTGTTGCACATTTTCTGTCATGGCCATGGAAAACTCTTTGATTAGCTCTTGTGGTCCAACAAAAATATCTTGCAGAAAAATTCTTGACCAGCTCTCTCAGAATCACTTGGTAAGTTATGAATTATAGAATCAGGATGCCAATATGTTCTAGGTAATAGTACACAGGGTTTCTCATTTTATTTAATAAGTCTTCACTTAGATCCTTAGAATGTTTGCAGCTGCTGTATTCTTGCTTTGCATATGACAGTATAAGAAGAGGATCTAACACTGTCTTTCTCATGACCAGAGCTTTGTTTTTCCTTTTTTTTTTTTTTTTT